>QKYT01000057.1:73097-102312 GCA_003550305.1 Glomus cerebriforme | reverse complement strand
TTTTTTTTTTTTTTTAAAAAAAAAAGGATAAATTATATACAGTCATTCTCAATTCAAAACTTTGTAACCAGACAAATTTAAAGTAAAGAATAACCTTTAACAAAATACGTGTTCATCACTAAACTAAAGAAAAAAATTTTAATAATACTATTAAAAATATAAATAAATACTTAAAATTTCCTATTCATCATTATTTCCTTCTTCAGCCCAGTTACCATATTCGTCTTCATCTTCTTCATCTTCACCTAAAATCTTAACATAATTTTCAGGTACTAAACCTGTTTCTTCACCTAAGCTAGCCATTAACCAACCATCATATTGACGATTTTGTACCAAAAGAATATCTCCTTCCTGAAAACTTAATTCACTTGAATTTTCTGCTGTAAAATCATATAATGCACGCGCGCGTCGATTCATATATTCATTATCTTCTTCTTCTTCTTCTTCTTCGGGAATTATTTGACCCCAATGCCGAGGATCATCTATGGGAAATGCGAAATCCCGAATTTTTATTTCAGGGAACGTATTGTTAACAGTATCTACTCTTTCACCATCTTTAATTAAGATAATATTAGACACCACACGAACAAAAAAGAATGAAATAAATTAGATTAAATTTATTAAGATATTAAAGCAACACAAATAAATTATTCGTTTTTTTTAAAAGTCTGATTATATTATAAGAAACGAAAAATTTTATTTGTGTGACCAAATAAAATTACAACAATACCTTTTGCACACTATAATTAATTAAAAATGAAAGATGTTAATTCTTTTTATTCTTTTTTTTTTAAAAAAAAAAACTTAATTAAACTTTGAGGAGAAATTAAAAATCAGACTTACCGAGCGTGGTCTTTTCTTTTGTGGTTCTTTTATTCCATCATTATCATTTCCGCCACCATAAAATTCGGCCAAAGTTTCCGAAAGTTTACTTAAAAGTTCTTTATTTGGCATATCATCAAATTCTTTATTATTATTAATATTAACGTTATTACTTTTACTATTATTATTGTCTACAAAATTTTGATCGTTTCCATTTGTTACAATATTCTTGATTTCAACTTCTTTTTTTATTTCCATTGGATGTACTTCTGATAGTTTTTTATCAATTGTTTGAGAATTGTCATTATCATCATTATTCACTTTAATATCATTACCAACTTTTTCGTTTTTAACACTGTTGTTATTCTTAGTAACTTCTATTAAAAAAAAAATTTTTTTTTAATATTCTAAATTCCTTTTTTTTTTAACTCTCCCTCTTTTAATCTTTTACCTTTCGGAGCATTAATAAATGATTTTTGTTGTTGAATTCCAATATCGAGTGAAGTGGGTGATTCTTGTTTCATTTTAAAATGTATTTATTTAATTTTTTTTATCTTAAAAAAAAAATTACCGAGAATTTTGAAAAAGAAGAGAATTTAAAAAAGGAAAATGATAATAAAAAATAATTGTATAAAACGGCTATCTGTAATACAACTCATGAAATGAAAAAAAAAATAATTTGATCTACAAATTACATCAAAAATCGTGTCACTATGTTATTTAAATATTACGACAGGGTTGTTCCTCTTTCTTTTAATAATCGTGAACGGAAAAATCCTTTATAAATCCTTGATACAGGATGTGGAGTATGGGTTAGCTATTTATGTTTATAAAAAAGGAATATTATAAAATTGTAATGACACACAAACTATAATATTTTAATATAATAAAATTTAAGTTGCATTGTATTCAAATCCCTTCTTATGTGGTGTGTTACGCAATCAACATATCAGCAGAAAACGAAATTTCTTGGCTAGCCAAAGAACTTCTAGTGTATAATTCCCTGCATAATTTTAAAAGCTACCCGTAGTACTTGTAATTCCGGCCAATTCTAGCTTTTACTTTCAATATTTCTTTCATCAGAAAGTAGTCGGCAATGTTATTAACTTTTTCAATTAAAGTATAAATAATTATGTAAAAATCAATGAATTAATTCTCTGGTTAGAAAAATGCATCATTGTAAAACTCTAAATTTACTCATATTAAAAGGTTTGTTTAATAATAATAAGTCTGGAATCTATGCATTATGATTTATGACACAAAGAAAGGGAGGCAATTTTATATTTGCGTTACCATTTAATTTAATAATCTTCGGTTCTTTCTTAATTAGACATTCTAAATAGCGTCCAATCATATTTATTTCACACAATTATAATTTTAAAGATTTTAAACGAAACAAACATTCATGACTACGAACTTTAATATAAGTAAGCATTGGTTAAAATTTTAAAAAGTTTCATAATTCCCATCTATCAATTATATTTAACAAATCATGATTATTTTCAAGATTTATCATATTACTTCTTTCTTCTGCAATAGCTTTAGTAAAACTAGATACAAATCTTGAGCAACCTTTTGGACCCGATATAAAATAATTTGAATTCATACAAACTAATTTATCAAGAATACCTTGTATTCCGGGACCAATAAATTCTTTATCATGTTTTCCGTCTTTTCTTATTTGTTCTAGACCTCCTAATGAAACCCAAGTATTTATTTTAAAAGTTTCATTTAATGTTCTTATAGCATCATGGTGATATTGAGTGATTTGTCTAAACGTAGAAGATTGTGATCTTGATGATAAAAGAGGATAATCTGTTGCCAAATAAATATTTTTAATTCCTTCTTTTTTCATAATTATATTCAATGTTTCAATAAGACCTTGAACACATTTCGGTAATAATTTAGGTTCTGATCGTTCTAATCTCCAATGAATTCCAATATAAGAAGAAGACAATTTATCTTTTATCTTTTGAGCTTCATTTAATATATAATCATTATAAGGTATAACTGGCATAATTTCTGGAAATAAAGGTCTTCCTATATATGAATTTACTAATAAAATTTCTTCGTCGGTTGTGAGAACATTGACGAGTAATTTAGAAAATTCAGTTCGAGATTTTACTGTATTCAAATCATTTCTCCCAATATCCATTTTAGTATATCTTACTTGAGAATTATTTGAATCTGTAAGTTTCATTAATGGTTCGAATTTAAGAAGGCATCTATTTTTATTAAAATTTGGTCTTGCATCTTTATAAATTGTTTTCAATGGGGTTCTTCCAAATCTCTTTATATCAGAATGTAATATTGATAATGGTGGTATAACCTCATTATCTTTACTATTCATAATCTTTTTAATTTGGTCACGTTCTTTAAGCCAAAAAATGAACTCCTCTTCTGATTTAAATATAATATTAGGGAATTCTTTTTGAAGTAAATTGGTATTATAATAAAAATCAAATGGAAAGTTTTCGCAAGATCCAATTCGAGATAGTCCAACATTTGCTAAAATCATTATACGATTTAATTTTTCAGCCAATTGACTAAATGATCGAAAATGTAAATTCGCTTTCGTTTCCTGCTCTCCATGAGTATAAACAAATAAGAATTTACAAATGGATCGACCACAATATTTTTTGTTTAATTCTTGAAGCGGATTTTTATTGTTATCGGTATCATTTATGGTATTTACGGTCGTGTTTGCCGGTGGTAATGTGATAGGAATTGCTATAAGTGATTCTGTATTATTTTCTTCGTTCTATTTGACGTCAACAAAAAAAAGATCATACATTAATATCAATTAAGAAAAGAAATAAACGTTTGAAGAACTCATGATTATTCAAATAATAACAATAATTAATAATTACTTTAGCTGGCAGTAATTCTTCTTGTTCATAGTAAAAAAAACTAATGATATACCATAATAATAAGAAGAAACAAATTAAAAATGATGTCTTTCTCGTTTTTTGATTCTCGAATAGTTTATTCTGCGAAAAATCCAATTTTAATTTTGCCATTTTTTTTCAATACGAAGTTATAGACAAAAATCTAATCTTATAGACTTATATTGTAGATTAAAATGTGGTTTCAAAAATCAAATGAATGTTATATATATATCTTACTTTACTAAAAAAAAAAAAGAAATGAACCGATTTAAAACGCGTCATGTTAAACTATTTGTTTCCTAAATTTGATTGCATGAAACACAATAAACAATTAATAATATTTCTGGGCATTTTTAAATTTTTTGTTTACAAACTATGCATTTGAATAACTTAAATAATTAATTGGTTGTTACAATAAATTAACATTTTTTTTTTGTGAATGTTGAGATAAGGAACTTTTCATTATAATATTCCTTTTATTAGGGAAAAAAAGATGATAATATTTAATTCACGTCGTACCAAAAATGAAATGCACAAAATAAGCAAAGATTCTAATTAAATTAATTAATTAAAAAAAGTAACAAAGTAGATTAGAAAAGTTGATATGCCGATTTATTTTGATATGATAAAAAGCCAACTGCTAGAAAATTTTAGGTGATTGGTGCAAATTCTCGACTAAATATATAAGTTAGAAGAATTTGTGTGATCTATTACACTTCTATTACCTGTGTTGTCTTCCATTATCACGAGGATTCCGTTTATGGTTTAGAAATACCGATTAAGCGCCGCCACATGTATCATAATGCTGGTCAAAATTGCATAATTCAGAATTCAGGCCAGGGCGTAAAATAGAGATGGATATATTAATAATTATATAATCTGTTATTTTTACTAACTTTTTATAGGCTTATAGCCATTGTTTAATTATGACATAATAAAAACTTTTAAAAAATATATATGCGAGTTTTTCGGTTTTTCTTTTTCAGTAATTTTACAATGGATGATCCAGTTGATGAAATTCAAAGTGTTATTGATAATATCTTTGTTAATCATGATAAATCTTTATTAGAAAGAGAAGTTAGAAGATATTATACTCCCAATATTGAATTTAAACATTTTTTAGCGACTATCCCTTCTGGATCCAGATCTAGAGAAAAAACTATTCAGATTTTCAAATTCTATCGAAGTAAGAGATTTTTATGTACAAAATAGGATCTTACGATAATAAATAATAATGCACATTTTATCATTTTTTTTTAAAGGAATTTTCTTGACTAACAAAATCCAAATTAATGGAATGAGTAATTTATTTTTTTTTTTTTTTGATTTAATTTTTTTTTTTTTTTTTTTTTTACTCAGACATTATTAAACCTTCTTATTAGATTACAATGAAGAAAATGAAAAAATGTTTTTAGATGTAACTCAAAACCTCAGATTATTGCTTTATCCATGGAGAATCACTAAAATTAGGTAAAAATATTATGACTAAAAAATATTTAATTCATAAACAAATATTCAAGATATGTATGATTTCTATACAGAATGGTTGTCATTTTAGATTTTAAACAAAACGAAGAAGGACAATATGTTATTTGTCGACAAGAAGATTTTTTTGAACCAGAAGAAATTGTAAAAGCGTTTATTCCTTATTTTGTGCCTACGGTAGTGAAGACCGTTAAAAGAATTGCAGCATACTTTTCTATACTTGTTGGCTCGGTCATTGGAACATAATTTTATTCTTTATATGTATTTGATATGAGCAAATATTGTAATGATTATTATTAATTAAAATTTACACAGATGTATTAAAAATTCTCCATCTATCAATTATATTTAATAAACTATGATCTTTTTTTTCTATTCTATTTCTTCTTTCTTCTGCAATAGCTTTAGTAAATGTAGATAAAATTCTTGAGCAACCTACCGGGCCTGATATAAAATAATTCGAGTTGATACAAACTAACTTATCCAGAATTCCTTGAATTCCGGCACCAAGAAATTCTGCATCATATTTCCCATCTTTTCTTAATTGTTCCAGACCTTCTAATGAAACCCAAGTATTTATTTTAAAAGTTTCATTTAACATTCTCATAGCATCATGATGATAATTAGTGATATCTCCAAATGTATCAGATTGTGAATGTGATGATAAAAGTGGATAGTCTGTGGCCAAATAAATATTTTTAATTCCTTTTTCTTTCATAACCTGATTTAATGTTTCAATAAGACCTTGAGCACATTCTGGTAATAATTCAGCTCTTGATTGTTCTAATCTCCAATGAATTCCAATATATGAAGATGATAATTTATCTTTTATCTTTTGAGCTTCATTCAATATATAATCATTATAAGGTAGAGGTGGCATAATTACAGGGAATAAGGGATCTAATACATATGAATTAACTAATAAAATTTCTTCGTCAATTGTAAGAACATCGATGAGTAATTTAGAAAATCTATCTCGAGATTTTTCCGTTCTCAAATCATCTTTTGTAATATCCATTATTGTATATCTTACTCGGGAATTACTAGAATCTGTAAGATTCATTGATGGTTCGAATTTAGAAAGACAGCTATTTAAACTAGTAATTGGTTTTACATCTCTGTAAACTGCATTCGATGTTATATCATATCTCCGAAGATTAGAATGTAATACTGATAATGGTGGTATAACCTCATCACCTTTATTCATAATCTTTTTAATTTGGTCACGTTCTTTAAGCCAAAAAATGAAATCATCTTCTGATTTATATGTAACATTAGGAAATTCTTTTTGAAGTAAATTTGTATTATAATAAAAATCAAATGGAAGCTTATTACAAATGTCAATTTTAGAAGATCCAACATTTGTTAAAATCATTACACGATTTAATTTTTCAGCCAATTGACTAAATGATCGAAAATGTAAATTCGCTTTCGTTTCTTGTTCTCCAAACATATAAACAAATAAAAATTTACATGTGGGTTGACCACAATAATTTATGTTTAAAACTTCGAGTGGATTGTTGGTAGTTATGGTCGTGTTTGATGATAATACCGGTGGTGGAATGACGTTAATATTTCCTTCGTTCTATTTTTAATGTATAAGTTATTATTAGTAAATAAATTTTTTAAGATGATCCAAAAAAAAAAAAAATAATAATAATAAATCAATTACTTTAGCCATCGATAACTTTTCTTGTTCATAATAAAAAAAACTAGTTATATACCATAACATAAATAAAACACAAATCAGAAATGATGTCTTTCTCATCAATTGATTCGTAGACATTTTTATCCATAAAGAATTCAATTGTGGTGATGCCATCTCGTTAAGATTATAATAAATAAGAAAGTTATAAGTAAAATAAACAAAATTAGATTGATGTTAATCTATTTTGATGTTATATAAAGAATTAGGATTAAAAGGTATTTAAGATGTGATTTAATAATAGATTAACGTGCTTTCAAAATTAAATGAATAAATGAATGTAAGAATGTAAAAATGAATGACGAGAAGAACAAGAAAAGAACCAGATAATTCAATTAGAGTCTTTTAAATTATATTTTAACCCGTAATTGGTTATTTTCAATCATGTCATTGAATTCGTAGTAAAACGAAAATTTTTTACTAAAATAGGTTAGATTCTTATTTCATACAAAAGAAAATGTATCGTTCTTATACGATCAGGTGAAATTTTCTTATACGATGCATATTTGTTTATATATAGTGCACCGACTATATAACGTAACACATATGTACGTTAAATAATTCCGCTTAAACATTGAGTATCTAAGTAAGGGGCCATGTCACAGCATAATGAAACAAAATTTATTTTATTTAAATTATTATCGTATATGAATAAAAAAAATCCAACTATAAGATTTCTAATTACAGGAGATTAGCGAACACATTTTGCGCTCACGATCCCAATCAAATAATGTTCTTTTTACACGAATACACACTAGTGATATATGCAAATTAACTATAACTTCCCCCCCATCTTGTGATGGCATTCCGTATTCTCTTATCACCATTATCTATTAAAGCTTGTCTTGCTTCACTGATAAGTCTGGTATATGTTGAACGTATTCTACAACAATTTTTAGGACCACTTAGAAAATAATCAGCTTGTATACAGGTTAATTTATCTAAAATTCCGTGTATACCTGAACTACTAAATTCTGAAGCATATTTTTTATCATTTTTAAATTCTTTGAGAGCATTTAAAGAAACCCAAGTATTAAGGTTCAATGTAGAATTAAGCATTTGCATTGCTTTTCTATGATATTTTCCTACTACATAAAATGTTTCTGAAGCTGATTTGCCTCCTGAAATAGGATAATCGGTTGCAAGATAGACGTTATTTATGCCTTCTGTTTCTTTAAGATGATTAATTGTATTAATTAATCGGCTGGCACATTTTGGCATTTCTTCTGGTATACCTTGTTCCATTCTCCAATGAATACAATAATATGGTTGTAACTTATTTCTCAGTTCAAGTGCTTCTTTCATGATGTGAGGAGCAAATGGAATTGGTTCTTCAATCAATGGGAACATTTGTCTTCGTGACCGATTTCGAATTAATATTACAGGAGATTTTCTATCTTTAAGATTTTCTGTAAAGAAATTTGACATTTTATATTCAAAATCTTTTAAATATCCTATTCCAGTATGAAATTCTAAATAATCTGATATTTCTAAATCGAATTGATCTACACATAATCTATGGAGCGCCTTCTTTTCGTAAACAACACCTGGCTCAACAGCGATGTGATCATGATCTCTTATAGAATAAGAATCATTTCTACCATCTTCTATAAACCAAGTATGTAATGTATCAGGTTTAATTAAAAGTTCTTTTGTCCATTCTTTAAAAGTTTGTTGTGTCATAAATTTTACATTTGGAAACATTTTCTTCATTTCTTCTAAATCATAATAAAATTCAAAAGAAAATGGCGCACAACAATTCATTCTTGAATTTCCAACATTAGGTAAAACCATTATACGATTAAGTGATCGAGCAAGATAAGTTAAAGATCTAAGGTGAAGATTTGCTCTAGTTTCTTGTTCGGGAATAAAATATGGAAACATGAAATTGCAAGTCTTTTCACCACAGTATTTTAAATTAACTCTTTCATCATGAAGAGTCAAATTCAAGGCGGTTTCATTTGTATTATCGTCATTAATTCCAGCCGACTTATTTAATGACACAGTTTCTAGCTAATAATAGATGAATCAGTTTTAGATATTAAAAGATTATAATATAATAAATAATTAATCTTAATAATTTTGAAATACCTCATGTTTATTTATATGCGTATTTGATATTAAATATATGAAAAGGAATGTAATAAAAACAAGCAGTATTCTTTTTCTTGTTGGTGAATAACTGTAAAATGATGGATTTTGTAACATGGTTGATTTTCTCAAGTATTTTTTTTTTTTTTTAAAAAAAATGAATGTATTATATATTATTTTATCGGTTAAAATTTTCAAAAAATGATGAGTATATATGTAATATTATATAAATAAAATAATACTTTTGGAAAAAAAAAATAATGAGAAAATTTTTGGATTTGTAAGGGATAGCATCAAACTACGATAATATTTATTACGTTTTAAATTACCCCCTAATCAAAAATAAAGCACAAGCCCTTTCTTGGCACAAATTTAATGTCGGATATAAGTTATTGTTTGGGATTCTCGATCCGTCATTGACATCTATATACCATTTAGGGCAACTTTTTTTTATCAGAATTTGGTTAATTCAATTAGGAAAATAGAAATTCAAATTTTTTGAGCTAATAATGCCAAGAAACCAAAACGTGATATTTATGATGTGCAATTCATTGCATCATATACAAGTAATAATTCGGAATACGTCGGTATACGGCCGAAACTAATTTTTCTATGTATATAAAGAAATTTCATAGCTACGGAAAATACAAAGAACATGCATGTTCGAAAGTTCGAATTTATAAATAATTACACATGTGTTTATTTATTTATTTAAAATACAGTACAATATGCAAATAATTTTTATGAATACATGATAAGTGTTGCACAGATACAGTTACAGTATAACATTCAAAGATCGTCACTAATTAGACGAAGTAATAAATCAAATTTATGAATTACGAGGAAGGAAGCAGCTGGTATAAATCAAACAATTTACCTTAAGCAACTTGTTGTTAGCCAGTTCTTGTGCGATACTTGTAGGATTACCTTCTCCATAGAAAATAAATCGATCGCATCGAACATTCTTATATGGAAATGGGAGGCCAAACTCTCCTAGTTTGATAGATAATAAGTCACGACGTTCCTTGATTTCTTCCTCTCTAATATATCTATTATAAATTGCGTGACACCTACAACAAAGTAGATGTTTAAGAAATCGAGAGGGTAATTCTTGTCTTTTTATAACCTTTTGAGCACTATCATTATTGACAGTTGATGACCTTGATTTTTGTTCCTCTTGCGTAGCAGGCTTTTTATCTTCATTAAGAACAACTTTAAACCATCTGCTAGTTTCAAAGTTAATTTTTTCGATCTTAACCATATCAACGAGAACTGGACGAATGTGAACTACATTACTTCGTGTTCTTCTCAAATGGCACAAAGTACAGAATTTTCCCCAATTTTTTAAAATGATTGATTTATAAGTTTTGTATTTATACGCCCTTGGTTTAGGATCAGGTAATTGAAGGGTTTTTGTTAACCGTCTCCAAAAGAGATGATTATCTGCCGCGAAATTCCAGGTACGGCATACTTGAGCGACACGCGTAAAGTGAATAGGATGCTCTTCTAAGTAACCGAATATCTCGCAAAGAATTTCTTGAGGCATTATCATCACGATTGAAGGATTTTCAACAATGTAAACTGGCTGGGATACTCTAGATATCATTTTTATATTATTAAACCCTGCGCCAAGTACTATAATCACGATGTCTTTATACGAAAGAGTTATTCCTATTTTTTCAAATAAATGTAAATAGAAGACGGCAAAATAAAAACAATTTTCTTTGCCTCAAGGAGAAAAACGGTTTTTTATTAAAGCAAACTTTTTGTTTATTTATAAAGTTTCATAAAGTAAATCACTTTAAATCACTCATCATTTTTTTTTATCATGTGTTTGACTGTTATTATAAATAGCGGGAAGTTTATAAAAGGTAGGTAATTGTAATAAGTTTAACATATATAATAATTTTATGATCAAAAAAACTTGAAATAAATAATAAAAAATATTGCTCTTAAATTGTTAATCGTCAGCCTTTCAGTGATAATAGTGATAATATTATTTCCCAGACGGACTCGAAATGAATCAAAATGATCTGAAGGATTCTGATCACCAATTATTGAATATAATTAGTTGTCGTACGTTATAAATGTTACATCTGTTACGTCTCCTTTTTTCGATTTCTTTGACAATAATCAATTACTAAACAAAATCGTAAATATACCCTCTAGACAAGGATAATACTATCGTAAAATTAATTATATTTCAGTATTGAAACAAGTAATTTTGTATTTGGACAGGCATATGTATCGTAACGATGGTGGAGATTAGCTTATTTATAACTAATGAAAGAATTTCGTCATTAGACTGTACATAAAAAAGCTTAAATTATGTAATTTAATCATATGTTTGGTTTGTTTTTTCTTATATAAAGTACATATAATTCTCTCTTAAAATCTTATATAGCTTAGATAAAATAATAGAAGAAATAGTACCGCAAAATTAATTTAAATCATATATAGTATTTTCGAATAAAATATAATCACGACGAATCAAATGTGAAATTATTTTTTTAAAAAAATAAAGTGCTTAACCAAAGATTCTCTTACGGAACCATTCTTTTAAAGATATTTGTCGATGGTGTTTTAAGATCTTGTAGATGGTTGCAGCATGTTGAAAAGAGATCTCTATACCGAGTTTTTGAAAATAAATGCTGCATTCTGGATACAAGATTTGTGGAAGAGGTTGCGCCGAAACGATACCAGTTAAACGTAACTGATTGGTCACTTCAAATTCATCTATTGTCGCGGGCATTTTCGAATTGAATTTGACTCCTTTGTTTGTGCAATTTAAATTAGAAATTATCTTTAACCCATTTTTTTATTTTATAATAGTATATATAAAAGAAAAAAGACGTAATCTTTACCGTTATTTGCAACCTGATAGGCATGTCCTAAAAATGTGTGAGCAATAAAGTCACCGACTACATAGTTCCTATCATATTGTATCTTTTTTGATATTATAGCTTCTACGACTAATTGAGCTAGATCTTCTTTGACAGTAACATTCAAAAAAATGTACTGATTCGGACAATTAAAGGCAGTTGTTATTGTAGAAACGTCGTATTTTAGAATTTCCTCATCAAAAATTCCAATTTGAAACAAAATCCAATGCATGCCACACGGATCATTTCTACATATCGATTGATGTTCTAATAATTTTTCATGTAGTCTGGTTCGAGGACATCCTTTATCTTTAATAAATGGATCTCTATTCAAATTAACCGTAATTTTTATTAAAGATTATGAAATATAAATTTATTCCTTAAAATTTATTATTAACTAAAAAAACTCACAATTCCATTCCAGAATCCCATGTGATAAACAAGGAAACTCCTTGTTGTATGCATTCATTAAAAAGCATTTCTTGCTTTTCAAAATTATTATATAATAAACTTATTACGACTGTTGTGCCTTATAAGGAGATCAATTATATATGATATAAAATTTTCAGTTAAAAAAATTTATATTTTATTTCTTTATTATAAGATCACTTACTAGATAATTGGATTGGGGATTCCCAAAGACCCGGAGTTCCGATCGCATCGATGTTTGCTGTTTCATACTTTTTATAAACGAAAGAAGATTAATCCAATTTATTAATTATAGGTATATCTTCCAAGTACAAAATATAATTAATTCAATTTACATACTTTATAAAATTGATCATTGGGATAACATAATTGAACGTTTGTTGCCCCTTGTAATTTTAAACAATTTACAATTTGAGTTGCTAACCGAACATCATCATTACAAACTAAAGTAATGCCTATATCGCTGATGTCAACGGCGGCATTTTTTCTTAATGACACTTGATTCTCTGGGGACCAGCTGCATGTAGGTGTCATGTGATCGGTTAGAGCATGAATAAAAGTCATATTTTGTTGCTTATCTTAAGGGTAGGGAGATAAATTATTTAGTGCCTAAGACGACGAATGTCTTAGGCGATTATCGCGATTCTCCAATCCTAATAATAACGAAAAAGAAAGTTTTAAATGCTTAAGATTACTCGAATATTTGGTACAACAAACTGGTCGGAGGGAATAAAGTTTAAAAAAAGTAAATTCATCTCCCTAAATAAACAATTGAAAATTCTGCGCCCGCGCTATTTCCAAAACGCGTACTGCCAAGTTTATTACGAAATGAATTATTGGCTGGAGTTGCAGCTACATTTGCAGAATCAATCGAATTTTTTTTTTTTAGCCAAATGAGTTTTAGATTTTAAGGACATTTTTACTATAACATTAACCGAATATTAAGTTAATAATTATAAATAAGAATTGATATTAATGGGCGTTAAAATATATATATATTTTTTTTATAAAAAAAATCAAACAATGAAGAACTTTCCTTTGTTGTTCGACACGTCGTACATGTATCAAATCGCTTCAATTTATCTATTCTCACGCTTGTACAATTTCTTCATTAGTTTATCTATTTTTGAACAATGTTCAAAGTAAAAAAAATTGTGTAATTTTCGCGACAAATCCCCACAATATTTGGGCTATACATACTTAAATAGTATTTTGGCTGTTCTGGTAAAACAATAATGTAGTTGTAAAATATATTGAATTGAAGAGAAAAAAAAAGATACATTTATGAAGTTAATTTGCCATTGGGTTAGAAATTTTTTTTGAACTGCATAAATTGTGCATATATTTGATTCAAAAGATGATTATGTAAAATCGTAAAGATCACTGATGACATTAAATAATTCGCACAATTCATTTTGTCATACCCTTCTTATGCAGAATGATGATAAATTAATGTTCATGTGACGTTTAATAGTTATTGGGGGTGAAAAAAAATCATAAACAATGAACCTGCACTTATGTGTGTGAATTCATGCAAGGTAGGAAAAATTTATTGTTGGCAAGCCAAAAATATATTAATCTAATTGGCAAATTAATCGGCAAAGACATCGTTCTTGGCTTAATTATCATGTGATTTCTTTAAAAAGAAATTCAAATTCGTCATGAATGATTAAAACATATGATAATGTAACATTTGAAACAAATTATCATGTAAAAATTAAATTTATTACATATTTATAAGATTATAAATGATGTGATATAATTTTTGTGATAAAAATACACGTAATTCGAAAAAAACTAACAGTAAATCTACCGAAATATAGAAAATTAATTAATTACAAATTCTTTTATAATCATAAAGAGCACGCGTAAAGAAAGATAAGAAAGATATAAACCCTCAATTTTCTTCAAATTTCTTCATTTTTTGATGTAAACCTTTTTTCTTTAATCATAAAAAATAATGGAAATTAAAATTTGTATGCCAAGTTACATCATAAAGAATAAAAAGATAAATTCAAATACAAACCTACGGTTATATCATGATACTAAACATTCTTGTATCTATATAAATCAATCAATTCATATTTTTAAGGGGATGTAGTATAATTCGTTATGGAGAAGTATTGTCTAGAGCAAAGTCAAGCTGTAATAAAAATCATTTGATTTAAGAATTTTATTGAATAATTTTAATAAATAAGGTTGCATTTCCACGATACCTTGTAATTTATTCGGGTTAATAAAATTCTTAGTAATAATATCAATTATATAAAAAATTAAATATATTCAATTTTTACTTTTAAATTTTTATTTAAGCAGTGTAGTTTGTAAATCATCAAATAGGATGTGATATATAAGGAACGCGAAATATATGTGATATATATGAATTCTAATTTATTATATTGCTGATCATATGAGGCACGTTGTTGGCACAACATATATATACATAATATACGCAATATATCGCAATATACAATATCTGATATATACATTATATAGTATACGCGGTAAAATAAAGTTCATTTGTGATAATTATGATGATTTTGTATTATCATGAAAAAATTTTTATGATCTTCCCTTTATGTTTAAGAATTTAATGTAACACTGGCTCAGTAAATACCAACAATCACTCTAAAGTCTACTAGTCTTACTTTTAACTTCCATAAAAGTAACAGTGCATTATCGCTATCATTATCAGCTGCAACATTGCCAGCATCAACAGTATCGGCAATAGCTGCAATGCCAATTAGCAACACCATTATCAGCTGCAATAGAACAGAATCAGCATCAGCATCAGGTACAACAAATTTTATAGTTTATATAATTTATATGAACTTCCTTAATGAAATAAGTGGAATTTTAAATGGTGAAAATATGTGAAAATATATTGTCTATTATTGTAATAAAGTGCATATTATATTTTATATTATATTATGTGTAACAATTTTATTACGATTAGATATTTCGTGATCTAAAAAATCATCGAAATGTTCATCTCACGCCACTATATGATCATACCACTAACCATTATGCAGTAATTATTTTCTAAAGAATGGGAATCACAAAATGTTACATGTTCATTCAATACAGTTAACCAATGTCTGTTCAATAAACCCATTAAAGTATCTTCATCTTTTGATCATTGTGTACACGCGCTTTCAATCATCGGCTCTACCTCTCTTTCCTCCGAAAAGCGTGAACGAGCGTAATATCTTGTCAACATTTATTAATTTCAATATAAAATAATTAATGATACTCATCAATTTTTATAAATTTTTACTAATGGAAGAACTTCACCAATACTCACGCTTCCTAACTATTTTAGGTACAGCAAAACCTGAACGTATACATAATGGTATTTAAAAAGCAGAGACGTTTTATTGAGAGTAGTAAGGTACCTAGTATTTTAGATGATAATTTTTAGTTACAATAACCCAATAATTGATTAAAAAAAAACTTACCATTTAATAACCTTATAATTCTTACATGTTGGAAGTTCTCGCTTATGCGCAAAGAAAGGTGAAAAAAAAAAAGGCTAAAAGATTTAATTAGCCAATCAGATTATTATGCAAATATGCAGATGTTGTGTGGTTGTGAGATCGATGATGACGTTTACGAGTCACGTGTAAATAAAATTTGGAACTTAGGAGTATTTTGCAATCCAATGTTCCTTCATTCTTCACGAAAATAATGGACTCTGAAATAGCTCGCACTACCTTTGAATTTTCTAATAACATTGTTACAGTTGATCCCGCTCAGGATCAAATTTACCGTTATAATAATGATGAACAAGTACAAATAAACCAAGAAAAGCCATGGACTAAAGAGTAAGTAATTTTGAACTGATTGTGAAAAGATCTTAGGAATCTCGACTGTACGCGTAGTTAATTTGAATACAGAACTATTTGATCTATTATAGTAGTCAAAATACTTAAACCTTAGATTTCTGTCCCGTTCCTTTAAAAGTTTGAATTGATATAATATCTTTTGATTTAATTTATATTAGCATTCATTACTTTACAAAAGTCAAGATTTCCGCGGTGGCTCTTATAAAAATGGTATCGTATAAAGCTTGTATTAATTAATCATTTTTTTTCTTTCTTTTTCCTTTTTTTAAAGTTATTTACGACTAATTTCGTTAATATGGGAAGGTTATGCATGCTCGTTCTGGTGGAAACATTGAAGTAATGGGTTTAATGCAAGGAAAGATAGATGGTAACACGATGATTATTATGGATGCTTTTGCTTTGCCAGTTGAAGGAACTGAAACAAGAGTGAACGCACAATCTGAGGCGAACGAGTATATGGTTCAATATTTGACAACTATTAGACAGGTATTTTACAAATAGACTTTAAAGATTTGATCAAGTTATTACATATAAATAAGATAATTAAACTTTAATAGGTGGGAAGGTTAGAAAACATAGTAGGGTGGTATCATAGTCATCCTGGCTATGGATGTTGGCTTTCCGGTATTGATGTGCATACTCAAATGACAAATCAGCAATATCAAGATCCTTTCGTAGCTGTAGTTGTAAGTCTAATATTTTTACCTTATCTTTTTTTCCTAAATATTAATGATGACGATAGTAATTTTATTGATGAATTTAGATTGATCCTAATCGAACTATATCTGCTGGAAAAGTGGAAATTGGCGCGTTTAGGACTTACCCAGCGGTAATATTAATTAATTTTTATAATCATTAAATATTATATATATATTTATTCTATGCTTTTTTTTTTTTTTTTTTTTTTTTTTTAAAGGGATACAAAGCACCTGATGAAGGTCCATCTGAATATCAAACCATTCCTTTGAGCAAGATTGAGGACTTCGGTGTTCATTGCAAACAGTAAATTGCTAAAAATTTGTTGTAATTTATTTTTCTTAAATTTTATGACTAAGGTTTATATTTGCATAGATATTATCAACTTGAAATTTCGCATTTCAAATCTACTCTTGATACACATTTGTTGGAATTACTTTGGAACAAATATTGGGTTAACACACTATCACAATCACCACTAATCACGGTATTTAATACATGTCTACATAGATTTCCTTTGGAAATTTTGCATCATTTAATTTTAATCCATCATTTTATTCAGAATCGTGATTATTCAGCCGGGCAAATTTCTGATCTTGCAGAAAAATTAGAACAGACTGAAGCACAACTACAGCAGAGTGGAAGAGTTTCAGGCTTCCCTGGTGGAATAGGTGGTGGACGTGGGACTACCACTCCCCAAGCAGCAACAACTTCTTCCTCTTCATCTGGGGGTGCTAGTGGTGCTACATCTACACCTGCTCCAGAAAAGAGAAAAGTCGAAGAGAGTCAACTCAACAAGGTCACTCGGGATAGGTTCGTATTTGAGATTCGGTTTGTTTTTATTTTAAATCTTTTCTAATTAATTATTCTTTTGTAATAATATAGTACAAAGATCACCGTTGAGGCTGCTCACAGTTTAATCTCACAAGTTCTCAAAAATGTTTTATTCAATAAATCATATTGATTTTTCGAAGTTATTTAAAGGTAAGTTTCTATCTCATTTTTAAAAATTTTGTTTCTCAAAGTTTTATAGGTATTAAGTTTGTTTGCACATTTTGCTGTTAGATCAGACAAAACAATTTCTTGTAACCGATCATGCCAATTTTTTATAGTAAACATTTGTTTAATGTGTGATTTATATTCAACCTTGGAACAATCAATCGTTAATCGATATAAAATAATATATTAGAAAATAAAATTTCAAATTATGTTAAATTATCTGAAACTTTTAAAGATATATTGGTAATGACTTTATAAACTTTTTATTTTTACAACATAATTAATATGATTCACGTGATATAAATTAATTAGCGTGTCATCGTGTCATGTAACTCAACAGGTAACGCGGTGAGGGTCCCAGCATAAAAATATCAAATAAAGCAAATAAAGTCCGTGGGAGGTTTTGTTTCGCTCTAGAATTTATATATGCAATTGTTTATGCATAGTTTTACAAAACCTGATTATCCTCCGTTTTTTTTATTACAGCTTTATAATATATGTATCAAATCAGTTTGACATTAAAGTTATGATCTACTTACGTTTTATAATATGAGGAACTCCTCTAATTGACTGCCACGTAGAAAGTAGATTATTCGTAACGTTAATTTTTTTATTTATAAAAAAAGCCTTTCTTGGCTTTTACACAAATTTAATTTTTTTTTTCAAAAAAAAAATTTTTGTCCTCTAGTGACATCTCATTAGCCCTCAAAAATGACAAAAAATAAAACACCAAACACTAATAATGACTCGAGCTCGAAGTCAAATGGATTTGTCTTGACAATCACACCTACTACAGGATTAACTTTGTTAGTGTTATTAACTGCAATATTATTCACATGGGATCAATATAGAGATTCATCATTTTGTGAAGTAATCAAAGGAGATTATGAAGATAAAACAGAATGGATTACTGTGCCTGATCATAAAAACCAGGAAGATTATCTTAAATATGAACAGGGAACTTTTGTTTACAGACATATATATATGGAGGATTTTGAGGAAGTATTTGGCGTGAAACCAATACATTTCCCGGTTCGTAGATTTTTTTTTTCATTTATTTCAGACATTTATTATTAATTGACAATTTTAATTTGCTGACATCAATTTAATTTACATTCAACAGATTATTGATAATGATATTGCTCCTTATTTGTCCAGACATAATCTTAGAGCCCGCTTACTAAATAACACTGAAATTAATCAACCTACTATTCAACACATCCTTAGAGAATCTGATAACTATATTCCACAAATTGAAAAGATAAAATTTGCGGTAGGAAACGGAACTTATGTCGATGAAGGTGGAATTTATATTCGTTGGATTAATGATATTGTAAGATATGGCATGTATGCTGCCAAACCTTTCAAAAAAAGAGATGTATTAGGAGTCTATGCTGGTAAGATAATAACCCACAATCTAAAATCAAGATTATATCATTTACTTAATCAATGTAATAAATTATACAGGATTGGTAACACGTCAACTCTCTGACCTTGAATATGGTAAGCATAGTACATACATTATATACATTCATGTTGACAGTAGTAACATAAATAAAATAAATTTATTGATTGAATTCGCGTATTTCTAATGAATAGCTTGGGAATTCAATTATCTTGTGGATGTTAAAGACGATGAAGATAAGAAAGTAAGAGTCTGTATTGATGCAAAGCATATTGGCAACTATATGCGTTTTGCTAATCATAGAGATAGTAAGTTTTCAATATTTTTTTCGATTAAATTCTTTTAATATTATACATTTACTAATTAGTTATGATTTAATAATAGCAAATCAAAATGGGGATCAACTTTATGTTGTTTATAATGATCTTTGGCACGTCCTTTACATCACCCAAGCGGACATTAATGTAATTATCATGATTTATAGAAATTCAATTCTTTTTTTAACTCATAAAAAACATTATATTAATAATTTTACTTTCTTTTGATTTTTTTTAAAAGCCTCATGAACAAATCTTTGTCAATTATGGACAAGGTTACTGGGAAAACAAGAAGAAATATGATTTCTAAGAAGAACATGATTCTTTTGACCTTTTTTTCTTAAAAAAAAAAAAAAAAAAGGGGGTCAAATAATTTATTTAGAATTTATTTTAATAATCTATATTAACAGAATTTTTTATTTTAAATTTAATTGTATTGTATTAATAATGAGATTATTTTTGGTTTATAAATTTTATATTCGATCTATGTAATCGTAATAAGATTTATAAAAAAAAAATATATGTCATAAAAAAATATCGTTTCATCAGAATTATAGAATTTTCGAATTATTTATTTACATATAAAGTTCAAATTTTATTTTTGTATTTTTGTATATGTAAATATTTTTTTTTTAAAAAAAAACAATTTATAAAATTTATAAATATAATAAAATATTTTTTATTATTTTAAACGGGCGAAATCACATATCGTTTAGTATTGCATAAAATTTTTACAAATTATCTGATTTAGATAAATTGTTTATAAATATGTTTATTAAGATTAAGAAATCAAAAGAAATCACATATTTGATAGATTGGCTACTTTCAAAAAAGATGATGTTTAAAAGATTTGATTTCTTTTATTGTGACACATCCAAATTTATTCATGTTTCTATGATTTACAGTAATATTTTGTTTTGATTTTCCAAATAAATAAATAAAAGAAAAATGCAACGTGGCAAAAAAAAAAGATTAAGCACCCTTGTATTTATATTTCAATTTCTCTAAACTCCTAATATCTTGTTCTGAATCTTTGATCAAAAACAATGCAACTATATCTAAAACAAGTATTCCAAGTGGTAACGCCCACCATAATTTTTCCATTTTTTCGGTATGGATCGCTATAATATTTGGTATTAAAGAAAGAAAAGCACCTGCATAAATATGAATCATGGTAATATTTGGTGCTTGTAAAAGAAATATTGAAGATGTTAAAGCTCCAATTGATGATAATGTTGCTATCATTTGATATGGCGCATATGAGTAAATATGTTCAGAAATTGGTAGTGGAATTATTGGATTTGATGATGATGTCATAATCTCATATAAAAAAATTAAATATCTAAAAAAAAAAAAAATTTTAAATTTATTTATAGCTTTGATATAAATAAGAGAGAAATAAAAATTAATAAACTTACAAGATCATTACCATCAATGAAACAAAAGCTAATGCTTTCTAAAAAAAAAAATTTGATTTATTTATAATAATGTTTTAAATATAAAAAAAAATATATATATATTATAATAACCTTGAAAAATCTATTAGCTCGTTCATTTTGTAAGCGTAATTCTTCAATGACTTGATCCTGTTCTTATTTATTTTATAATAACGAGAAATTAAACAAGAATTAAACCAATTTATAAGTTTACAACCTCCAAAAAATTAAAGGGTGTTGTAGAAAATAAGATGAAACCTTGTTCGTCTAGATATTCTACTGGTTCCTGACTCTCTCCAGCTCTTTGATCTAGTAGTGAATGTCTTTGCTTTAGACCATCCATTTGAGATAGAGAGCGGGCTGTAGAAGATAAGATGAGACCTTGTTCGTCTAGATATTCCTGACTCTCTCCAGCTCCTTAATCTAGTAGTGAATGTCTTTGCTTTAGACCATCCATTTGAAATAGAGAGCATTTTTTGAAATTTTAAGGAAATTATAAACGTGATGCGGATTTAAATTTTCTGATAAATATCCTGTGATTTTTTTATTTTTTTTTGAAGATCAATAATATTATTATTATCACACTATAACTAATTATTAACTATGTAAAAATTATAAAAAATAAATGAGAGTCATGGACACAATTTTAAAAAGAAAAAAAAAATAATAACTTTTTAATAATATTACAACGTCCCAAACAACTAAAAAAAAAAATATAAATAAAGTAAATTACATTATATACAACAAAAAAAAAAAAAAAAAAAAAAACAAAAAAAAAGAATCCTTTTTTTTTTTCATTAGGTTAAAAAATTTACGAAAAAAATTAGCTTACAATTGGAAGGAAAATTATTAGAATAAATTAAATTTAAAATAATTAATTTAAATAATGTGTACGAAACATAATTGTCATCAGGGGCGATGAAAGAAAAACTATTGTGTCCAAGACGAATCATTATAAAAAGAATTTTTTTTTAAAAAAAAACTCCAAATTTTTTTTTTTTTTTTTTGTGTCGGTGTTCCAGTCTCGAATTTTATTAAGGAAAAATTAGGTATTATTACTCATCTAATTAAGAGAAATTATAGCATTGCAATAACTTCTTCGTTTTTAATAAGCTGATAGTTCATTATCGATCGAATCTCGAGAGGCTATAGAAGATACCGAGTCGGATCTTCTATGTGATGGGATAGAATCCGAAAAACTTGAAACACCTGGAACGCCGGATAATGATGATGGAATATCCGTTTCGATTTGAGTCATAGTGGAACCAGGATATTGATGTACGTGAATATTAATTGTGGTGTTTCCTAAGACAGGAGGAAATAAGTACGAGCCATTATTATTAAAAGAATGTTGTTCAAATAATAAACGAGAATCATCTCCTAATCTAGTTGATGCATTAGAAGTAGAAGAACTGCTAGTAACAGTTGTTGAAGTTGTACATCCAAGATTTAACGGATTGAAACCTTCTTTTGACATTCGTTTCATAAATGTTTTTCTTTTTTTATCTAAAGGACTATAATAATGATCATAACTTTGTCCTGATATTGTACCGGAATTAATCGTTACCGAACTATATCCATGTCCAGGATCTGAACTAAGACTTGTGGAAAGCATACTTGGGGATGTTAAGGAAACTGTAGGTTGATTCTCTTGTTTGTCCAAGAAAGTTCGTACAAACCATCGTAAGAAGGAAAATTTTTCCTTTTTTGGTCGTATTTTATTTGGAGCAATTCGAGTATTATTCATACTCAAATATGAAGAAACTGGAGAAGCTGGAGAAACTACGATCCTCATTACATTTGGTGATGATGGTGATGATGGACAATATGTTTGTGAAGGAGGAAAAGGTGAATTATTATTGGAAGTAGATGAAGTAGATGGTGATACAGGTGACATTGGAGGACTACGAGGACTATGAGGACTATGAGGACTACGAGGACTACTTAATGTACTCGTTGCTTTTGAAGCATCTATGGTTTTTTTTTGGTAACCATATTTTTCAATGAGATCTTTTTTAACTTTTCGGAACGCGTTATGAATTGCAGGATCGAAAAGAAACGCGATAAAATTAAAAAAACCTGTTTATATATAAATAAATTATTTATTTATTTAATTTAGATAAATAAATGTAAATTTTATAATATCATTACGATATCATTACGTGAGTGACTACAAAAAAAAAAAAAAAAAAAAATTGTTTACCAGGCAAGCAAGTTCCACCAGTAGACCAAAAAACTATTGGTCTTGGAGTATCGACTTTAAGTCCATATATAGTTGTCCAAATATAATCTACTATAATTCCACAAACAGTAAGAAGAGGGATTGCAGCATATAAAGAAATTCTACTGACTAATTTTAATAATAAAAGTTTTTGACGTCTAGCTTTAGCAGATAAAGTCGCACTACTTTGACTATGAATCGCTTCAACTAATTGTCGATGTTCAAAAATCAATTTACATACGACAATTGTTAATACCAAAGTACAATAAATCATTGATAAAGCTACAGGTATGACAAAAGTTGTAATTCTCCACCAATTCGTTTCTTCACTATACATATCACGATAAATACATGATTTCGCGATTGGATCAAAACCAAATCTTTTAAATACTAATGGTGGAATATTTATAGCAAGTGCCATAAAGAATGCAGTTGGAATATACCATCGGTCCGAAAATGATGACACTTTTTTACGATGAAGAAAAACTATCTGTAAATTGAAAGCTATCATGACCGTTAAAAAAAGGTATAATTGTGGGAAGAAAGACAATCCCGCCGCTATACCAGTACATTCAGATGTATCTTGAGGGAAATAAAGAGCAAAGGCAATTACAGTCGAAGCGGATAAAACATCAACGAACGATATCATAGCTGTAAGTCTTAATGATACTCGATTTACAAGCTTTTTATCATAAAAATACATGAAAATTATTATGATTAACACTATTGTACCTCCTATTATACTAAATATACTTAAATTAAGGTTCAAATCTCTGATTAATTTTAGATAACTTTGGTTTTTAACATCGTCTTTATAGTTTTGACTGTCGGGAAAGTCTTGGTAAGGGACGGATGGGTCGGAGTAAGGATCTCCAGGAACATCCGTTGCGTTTATTGACATGTTTGCTTAAGGTTTATAATAAACACTTTCTCCAGGATGTGTTGGTTTATCGTTTATTCATTCAAAGGAGAGTATATATATCCGTTATAATCTTTAATAATAATACAATTTGCTTCTTAATTTCTTTTTGAAAATTCCTAATAAAAAAAAAAAAAAAAATTCGTTGACGTTCAATGCCGTACGTTTAAATTTAGGAATTTGTAGGCGGTATTTAAGTATTTTTTTTTAGGGGGGGGGGGGGGGAGTATTCAATAACCGTGATAATAAATTTAATGAATTTATTATCTTAACGTTAGAATGTCGAAATATATTGGTAAGAAGCGGAAGCAAAAGAAGCAAAATGAAAAGGCATGAGGTAAAGGCGGGTTTTGTCGGTGCTTTTTATTTCCGAAAAAAAACTTTATCATACATTTAATTTTAAAATATGTAATATTATATATAGTATATTTTATTCTCGATATTGTCGGTTACTTCAAAAAAAAAAAATTTAATTTAATTATGATCTACGATTGTGTGACATAGTAAACTAATCAACTATAAAAAAGATTATAAAAAAAAAATAATAAACTAAAAAATAGAAATCATTGTTAGACATAATAGACTGAACTTATGTTCCAAGATATAAATTTTACAATCCAATCAAAATTAACATTGTGAAGCAATTAATTAAAAAAGTCAAAATTTTAAAGTAATATAAATAATTGTCATTGTTTATTTAATATCTTTTATGCATCTAATCTCAAAATTACATACAACAAGTTCTATTCTCATCCACATATTCACATATCCGTCATAAGATGATATATTTGAAGCTTTTCCTCATTTTATTCAAACGAAAGAAAGATATGTATGATGTATGCAGATGCGAGTTTATGGTATCATGTGGAATCAAAAACGCCTAACCCTTTTTGGCTTACAATGGGGAAAAGATGACACTGTATTGTTTATTACCTGTTTGACCCATTTGGTCATCTAAAGGAGAACTGTGTATAATTGTATATAACTTGTATATAATGATAATAAAAAAGATAATAAATTATTTTACAAGCATCATTTTTTCTCAATCGAAGTAATTTTTGTAATACGATGATCGAAAGATTTACACTATATACAGTAAATTATACAAGTTAAATATTTATATATATTGAGACAATGAATTAAAACGCAGTTTATAATATTTGACATATTTGGGCTCATTATAAGTTTTCAGTACAACTTAAAAATATTTTATTTATTCATTCTTGAATAAAGAAATTTTTTTTTTAAAAAAAAAAAGAAATAAAATAAATTGAATTCATCGTAAACCATTAATGAATTTCATATTTATTTTAAATTTTAAATTCCAAGATTCCAAAAGTAACGGATTACATTGCATGTTTGAACATATCACAATGTATATGCTTTTAATATTCGGTTAAGTATTGAATAAAATGTATGTAATTTGATTGGTTCAATGTTTGAACGAAATTTAAAAAGGAAGTTAAAAGATTTTAAAATAATAAGTATGATAGAAGTAAATATGGAGATTAAATTATTACACGTCACAATTGGAATAGTAAAGAATTGTTTTTATTTATTTGAAATAATTAAAACAATGTAACGCGCGTGTAAATACAAATATTATCTTACATGTGTCGCGTAAATAAAAAATTAACTATCTCTGGAATTAGTTTTTTTTCGCTTATTACCTTTTTTGAGTAAGAATTTATTTTTCTTGTGTCTTTAATAACAGGTTTTGGCGCCGCGGTTTCGAATACATTTTAAACAAATTAAAAATAACTTTTCTCCGTTTAACCGTTTTTTTTTTTATCCATTTTAGTTTCAAATTATAACGTTATCTATAATTTAATTACGTGATTTATAATTATTAATATAAAGACTGATTTGTTAAATTAGCAAAAAGAAAGAAAAAGAAAAAGAAAAAGAAAAGAAAAAAAGCCACCCAACATTTAAATTACATAATAAAAAAAAAAAAAATTATAAATTTGAAATATGATGAAACTTTTGTGTTGTGTAATATTTAATAATTTTTAACTGTTGATTTCTTTTTTTGTTTACTCTTCTTTTAACATTGTTGTTTTTTTTTATCATGTATTAAATATAAATTCAATTTTGGTTTGGTTTTGACTGAAGATCCGATATGATGCAACGTAATTTTAAGGTTGAACTACATTAATGAAATGTTGTTATACAACATGATCGCGTTTAATAAATAATCATTTAAAAATGCATCATTGCAAGGATTAGGAAAATATTTATATTTTAATGTTTTTAATGTTTTTTTAATGATTTCCATCTCAAGACATTTCCGTTTATAACCAATATAAACAATGTATTAAACATGGCAATAACATTTTATTTGCCCTATCCCTGTATAAATATAGTACTATAACTAAATGAATTAAACAAATTCTTTAAATGTTTAGATCCCTTTTTATGATGATTTCATGTTCGCAAATCATTACCGTTTAAAGGATATTTATAGGAGAAAAATTTGTCAAGCAGCGAAGAACCGAATACAGACGTCCATGTAATTATCATAAATTACACAAAGAATCTCAAAAGATAAGAAATTCTATGAACAGAACAAAAAATCTTTATGATCCGATATTGTTTAGTCAACTTTCTTACAATTTGCTAATCAAGATTAAAAAAGATTAGATTCTTTCACAACTTGATGAAACTATATCTTTGCTCCCCCCAATTGTGTAGCGTAACGATTAAATTTACTTAATATTATGAATCTCTTATTATGAATATTGTTTAATGTGGTATAATACTTATAAAATTGTATACAATTTAATATGATTCATTAACAAATTAAGTTAACAAAATTAGTAATTTGTAAAGTAAATGAACCCGTAAAAATTTAAACTTTTTTCCACAAAATTATGAAAATTTTTTTTCATTTTCTCTTAATAATATCTCTTAAATGGACGGTAATGCAAACAAATTTACATACAATTTCTCGCAGCCAATTAAAATTAGACCATAAATTTATAATCATGTATTTTTCCTAAAAAAAATTCCTAATTCTTAGGAATTTCGCGCAATCCTAAAAAAAAATTTGCCCACTGAGAATTGCCCTTTTGGGATTTCCTTCAACTTTTTTAGAACATTACAAAGAATTTTACTCATTTGGGTACAATATTTTTGTTTGTCTAATAGACTTTTTGACTAAATATGTGTAATATAGCCCACAATTATTCTTTATTTTATTCTTTTTAGAAGTTTATGCAAGTAGTATTTTATTTTATTTGTATTAAAATCGTTATATTTGTTCATATTATGATTGTAATTATTATGAGATACTATGAGTGAAATGCTTCAAAAATGGTATAATTTGTAAATGTTATGGAGTACTTTAATCCATTATATTTCATAAATGTTATAATCGTAATTATTATAGAATCCTATGAGATAAAATACTTTAAAAATATTACAATTTGTTAATTCTATGGAATATTTTGATCTATTATACTTTGTAAATATTATGATTGTAATTATTACAGAATCTATAAGATGAAATACTTCAAAAATGTTATAATTTGTAAATACTATAGAATACTTCAATCTATAATACTTTGTAAATATTTATGATTATAATTATTATGAGATACTATGGAGCAAAATGCTTTAAAAATGTCACAGTTAATAAATACTACAAAGTACATACTTTGATCTACAATACTTCATAAATGTTATAATCATAATTATTATAGGATATTATAAAGTGAAATGTTTTGAAAATATTACAAGAAGTACTTCTAAGATTGCTTATCTAAACTCTTCTAAAATTCTGCACTTAGTTTTGCCAAAATTTTACTATAGTTTTATTATAGATTTACAAAATTTTATTAGTTTCACCATTTATAATAAGTTTTGACAAGTTTTACCTTTTGACAAGTTTTGCTAACTTTTAATTAAGACTTTAATATAGTTTCATTAAATTATTATATTTATCATTTTACCTATTTGCTAAATTTCCTAGTTTCACCAAGCAATCTTAAGTATTTTGATCTATTATACTTCATAAATATTATAATTATAATTATTACAGGATACTATGGAACAAAATGGTTATAATTTGTAAATACTATAGAATACTTCAATCTATAATACTTTGTAAATATTACAATCTGTAAATATTAGTATGGAGTACTCTGACTATAATACTTTGAAAAAGCTATGATTTGTAAATACTATGAAGTACTCTAATTATAATACCTACAATTCATAAATATTATAAAGTACTTTACCATAAATTTACATAATTTTTATAATTTATAGGTTTTATGAAATCTTTTGTACTAAAAAATTTTCTGATATACAAAATAAATATGCATTTTTTTTTATTTTTTTTTTATTTTTTATTATTTATATTACTAAGCAACCAAATTAAAACATTCTAAAAAAAATGATGAAAAAAAGAAGTATACAAAAAGAATGAATAAATGAAATAAAAAAAAGAAAAAGAAAAAATAAATAAAAAAAAGAAGTAAACAAAGAAAAAAAGAAGTAAATAAAAAAAAAAAAAAAAAAGAAAAAAAAAGAAGAATAATTAGAATAAAAAAAAACCTGTCAAAAAAAAATAAAAATAAGATTTACCTAAAAACTGAAATGCTAAAAAGTAAGAAAAAGAGGATTAAAATAAAAAACTTACTAAAAATAAAAATAAAACCTAAGATTAAGAGCTAACTTAAATAGGAAATATTTAAAGCTATATTTGATCATATGATTTAAAAAAAAATATTTTTTTTAAATAAACCTTTCTAATTCATATAATCTTTTAAAATATATATAATAAGTGTATTTTAACTTGCTTTATAAGTTTAATTAGAATTTGTTAAAATTTATTTATCCATTTTTGGATATGATTAGCAAAGATCAATTCATTTATATATAAGGTCAAAAACGCTATTCAAAATCAACTTTTTTGACTAAAGTAATTTTGCAAAGTATACTAAAATACATTTATTTTATAGATTTCAAGTTTATATTAATCTTAGTTTACAAAATATTTAACATTTAAATTATTTCAAATTACATGATCAAACATGATTTTAGATATTCTTTTTAAATGAAAAAAAAAA
>QKYT01000057.1:62718-72912 GCA_003550305.1 Glomus cerebriforme | reverse complement strand
AAAAAAAAAAGAAAAATATTAGAAAAGAAAAAAAATAAAAAAATAAACAAACAAATAAAAAATAAAAAATAAAATTAGTAGAATTGCTTATTTAAACTCTTCTAAAATTTTTACTATAGTTTTATTATAATTTTATAAAGTTTCTTTAGTTTCATTATTTATAATAGATTTTATTAAGTTTCAGTTTTTATCAAGTTTTGCTAACTTTAATAAGATTTTAATATAATTTCATCAAATTATTATATTTTATTATTTTGTCTATTTGCTAAATCTCCTAGTTTTGTCAAGTAATCTTAGAAATTAGTAAACATATCTAAGAAAAGATGAAAAGCAAACCTAAATAAAAAGGAAAAAAAAGAAAGTTTTATTAAAAGAAAAAAGATTATTATAAATAGCCAATAAACAAATAATAATATATATGTGATGATATCAATAAATAATATTACACAAAAATTAAAATTTCTGAGATTGTTACAAATAAAATATATAATAAACTATTTATTCTTAAGTTAATATATTAGTCAAAAATTCAAATAAAATAAAAAATTATATATATGATATACTGTATATATATCTGTAATAACATTTAGTAAAAAAATGTGACCTCACTCTAAGGACCTATATAGCATAAGTATGACAATGTTGGGCTTTTCTACTTTTAAAGTGTAAGAACTTATTTTTGATAACTTTTATTATATTGTATTCTTTATGGATTGGTAAAATGTCCTTACAGATTTCAATAAAGTTACTTAATCAACTTATCTTCAAAAAAAAAAAATAACATTTAGTAAAAATTTATACAGTATATTTTACTATTATATTACTAATACTTAATTATTAGAAATAATTATATTTTAATCTAAGTTTTAAATAATTTACTATAATACTTATTTAAACTAAAATATTTATTAACTTTAAATTACAAGAAAAAATACTATATAAATTAATTTTAAAATTATTAAAAAATAAAAGTAACTAAGTATATATTATATATATTAATAATATTTAGTATTTTTAAATTTATATTACTTTTCTTATTTTTTAATATGTTAAATTCTTTTATAAATATTTTTAATATAAAGAATATAATTGAAGAAATTATTAAAAATAAAATATTAGATAATTTTAAAGTTCTGTATAAATTAAATTAGATTATTAAATTTTAATAATTTAATTCAGATTCAATTTAGATTTAACTTAAGATTTAAGTATTTTGGTTTATTCCAAGATTTTCATGGGATTCAACCATATATCTTAAACTTCTGGAATAACTTTTTTGCAGTCAACTAAAATATGACATTCCATTACTGATGTTTTCCCTCATTGTCATATTGTATTGCAAGCAGAACAGGTATTGATTTTGATAATTTTTTTTATTTTATAAATCTTATTATTTTTGTTATAATAAAAAAATTATTTATATCAGATATATAGATTATAAAATATTTACAAAAATTGTTAATAATTTTAATTTAAAAAGATCTCAAAAAACTAATATATAAATTAATACTTTTTGTTAAAATAATTTTTTGCAATTATTTTACTATTTAGTAATCTGATTTGTATTAAAATTTTTTTATTTTATAGAGTTTATTTAGAACTACATTTTTAGTTAAATTAGACTATTAAATAGTAAAATAATTGCAAAAAACTAATTTTTAACTTTTCAAATTTGATTTAATTTGCTAAAACTTATTAGTAAAAAAAAAATATTATGAGTTATTTTAGAGTTTTTTGGAATTTTATAAGAAAATATCTTATTCTTTATTAAATAAAACTATTTTATTACTATAATTAGCTAAAAAAAAATATAAAGTATTATTAGTTATATATTAATAATTTGCTTATAATTCTATAAGTTTTCTATAAATTAATTTAAATTGTATAGTAATTGGTATTACTACTACTAAATAGATAACTTATTTCTATACCTATTAGTATAATAATTATTCTTTTGGTTTAATTATTTTTTACCTAAATTAGTTATAAATCTAATCCTAATTTAATTCTAACTAACTATAATCCAATGCAAATTTTAAATTTATTTATTAAATTTAAAAAATATTAATATACCATTATTTATTCTAATTAAGTAATAAATTTTAATTGGAAATTGCTAAATATTGCCTGGGTGATTATCACCTGGGTAATTGTCACCTGGATGATTATTGCCTGGGTCTTTGATCATGTGGCAGATTTAATATTTTTGATTGGCCACATGATTACATCATGTTTATTTATATATCATTGAATCTTGTTTTCAGTATAGGTTTGTTTCCTCAGTTCTTTTTTTCTTTTNTTTTTATNTTTTTTTTTTTTTTATGAAGACAAGCTGACTAAGCAAGATTTTATTAAACAAAATTAAAGCACATTTTACTATCCCATACAGAAGTATAATAATTTAGCATACAGAGATAAGACCTTACACTAAAAGTAAAAAATCCCAACTTGTTGCACTTATGCAATATAGGTCCTCAGAGTGCGGTCAGATAGTCCCGACCACCTTAGATAGGATAGACTCTGAATTACCCCCATACCCCAATGCTAAAAACCAAATAAAAAATCTTCACCAGTTTTTCTGTATCTTTCTGTCAAAGAAATACCCTACATCCAGTTCATTTGAATCTTCTCACAATCTTTTGGGTCTTCAAACTAGCATGAAATATTAATGAGGTTACAGAAATTGGCTGTTAGTACCAATTCTCAGAATATAGGATACCATTATACAACATACTCAGGTCTTTAAACTAGCTAGATACATTATACAAGTTCTCACCTTGCGTAAAAAAATTTATAGAAGCTGGCTATTAGTATCAATCTTCAGGAAGAAGAAACCTACCTAAATTACTAGAACTAGAATACAAATTTAAATCTAAGATAATCCCATCTCTATTCCTCTACTCTACCTTCACTGATACCAAGTCACTCTAACAGATGCTTCAGATAAATTAAGTCGATTGCTAATACTATCTCATCTGAAGGCTATCACTCAGTATCTATCCTTCTTCTCCGCTTCAGTAGTAGTCCTTCAAAATAGGCCAATTCCTCATGGCATTGCCAGACATTCTCCCAAGAATTGAGTCGACTGCTTACCAAAGAGTGAATTCATCTTTAATCATGACTATCCAGCTTGTTCCTATCAAAGAATCTTCATCCTTGATATACCTATTGCAAAAAATAACGCCAAAACAACCTGACCAATTGCCCTATAAGACTCTACAGTAGCGCATCTCGACATTGTACCCATGTTTTCTGCACCTTTTATTCTATTTTTTAATTTTCTAATACAACAAATCATGATATCACCTTAAGGAGCAAAAAAAGGGATCACCACAGTAAAATAAATAAAGGAATGTAATACAACAAAGGAACTAATCATCAACAGATGATCAGCTATCAATCAATTTTTCAGGTACCCCCCATCTCCCGCCAGAAATCCAAAAACAATGGTGAGTTTAGAAAAAAAATAAACTCAAGGAAGTAAACAAAATCCCCCACCAAAGAATACAGATTTTTAACCGGTTCAGTATTTGTCTTCACGAGCCCTAAAAAATAATGTCCTACCATCTTTCTACCAACAAAAATGAAATTACAAATTAAAATAAAGATAAATTTTCACCAAACTTATATACCAGAAAAGCCTCTCCCTACTATGCCAAGCCCATACAACAACTCTGCAAAAAGCTGCTTAACTTCCAAAGAAACATCACGCTAGGTCTGCTCCAGGATCTACCAGGAGCAGCTACAAGTCCAAACCATTCATCTTATACACAAAGAGCGTACTTTAGAGTACCAAATGGCCGTTCGGATATCAACTTTTGGGAAAGACGTAGGTGACTAAAAATTATATTGACCTGACTTGCGGGAAAACTTGATGTGCCAAACACTAAATAATAAACTTTCTAAATCTTTTTAGTTAAGTCTAGCGTCATAGAGCAACTTTTTCTAAAGCAAAAAGACCGCTTTCTTAGAACAAACTGGCCAAAAAGCTCAACTTTTCTTTCCAAAATTTCTTTGGAGAAATGGGCATAGGGATCAGCAGGGAGAGTTGCCCCACTTTTATTTTTATCTTTAATTTATATTCTTATACTTTATTTCTTACTAACTCTATTTCATTATTTTTAAATCCTTTAGTTCTTTCCAGTTCTGCAATTAAGGTTTAGTTATTTTTCACTTTACATTTTGTTATTTATTCTTTTTTTTTATTTTTTTTTTATTTTTTATTGTTTCTGTTTCCAGTGTGTAAAATCTATGTGTACAATATGCATGTGTGCACATTGAAAATATTATGTGCACATATGATGTTACAAAAATGTGCACATTTTGCATATAGAAATTTTCATTTTTATATATACTATGTATTAATAAAATGTAAAATAGTATAAAATTTTATCTTATGAAAAGAATTAGTGCACATTAAAAATTTTATATGCACATATGACGTCACAAAAATGTGTACATTGTGTACATAACTTTCTTTCAATTCAAATTTTATACACTGTTTATTTCATATTTCATATTTTATTTTTCACTATTTTTATTTCATTTTTTTAGATCTTTTAGTTCTTTCAGTTCTACAATTAATAAAGGTATGTTTTTTAGTTTTTATTTATTTTTTTTTTATTATTTTTATCTTATATTTTGTTTCTTACTAACTTCATTTTTTTTACTTTATGGTTTTATTCTTACTTGGTTTCCTATTATTATCTTTGCTACCCAACCTCCTATCATAATTATTTTTTTATTTTTTGTCTCTCATCATTTTTCATCTCTATTACTTCTCATTATTCCATCCTTTTCATCTTCCATCATTTTTTATTACATCTTTTTATTTTTCATTATCTCTTTTTCTCTTCTATTTACTTCCCATCACTACTTTTTATCTCTCATCATTCCTCTTCGTCTCTCATCACTTCTTTTTGTCTCCCATCACTCCTCTTTATTTTTCTATCAATTCTTTAATCTTTCATCATTCCTCTTCATCTCCCATTATTCCTCTTCATCTCCCATCATTCCTTTTCATCTCTCATCACTCTTTTTTGTCTCCTATCACTTCTTTTTGTCTTCCATCACTCCTCTTCAATTTTCATTACTTCTTTTCATCTTCCCATCAATTCTTTTCATCTCCTATTGCTCCTTTTCATCTCTCATCACTTTCCATTACTTCTTTTTACTCCCTTTCATCTACTATTACTTTTCATTACTCCATATTTTATTTTTTTATTAGCAACTTTCTTCTTGATTATTATAATTTACTTATCTTTTTTATTTATTGTTATTGTTTCTTTTATTTGTATCACTTCATTAAAAATAAATAAAATCATAAATGTGTGACTTTTAAAATTTAAAAAATTATTAGATAAAAATTATTTTGAATAAATATGTTTGCAAAAAAAATAAAATTTTTTAAAATTTTTTGTGATAAAATTTAAGTTTAAAAATTAGCCAAGTTTAAAAAAATCAGCCTATATATCATATGATATATTTGAAAAAAAAATCCAGATGATGATCATTCAAACAACGTTTAGCAATTTTCATTTTAATTTATATAAAGTTGTAAAATAATAATATATCATAATATATACAGTTAAATTGTTTATTTTATTGAATCAACTATTTGCCACCCTTGAGAGATTAGCAGATTTCCAATCATGAATTTTTTGATCTAAAACTGATATTTCTATGAAATTTTAAAGGATAAAAAAAAAAGATAGAAATTATAAGAGCAATTTATAAGGAAATGTTAAGTTTTTTTTTAAAAGAAATATGAATATATATTTAATAAAGAATCATGAGAAGTTTGGTTTTAAAGGATTAGATTTTAATTATAAAGAAAAGCATAGAATTTTCTTTTTCATTTATTATTATTTAAATAAAAAAATAACAAAAAGATGTAAGTAGTTTACTGTATTGTAGAATAATAAATTATTAAAAAAAAATGATAATATATTGTTTTTAATTATAAAAATAGGGAAAAAAAGAATAAAATATAAGTAATGAATAAGAAAAAAAATAATTATAAGAAAAGAATAATGATGATAATAAACATAAATGATAATTTTCATAAATAAATATCAATTGCACTATATTTTGAAATTTTTGGTTAAGAATTTTAATAAAAGTCAAATTTTATTTTTTTTTTCAAAAATCAAGAAAAACTATTTCTTATAAATTTACAAATAATAAAATCATTAAATATGTAGATAAATAATATAATTTAGATGTATAAATTATAAAAATTATTTATATAGATTGGTAGTAGTAATAATGTATCAGTAATTTTTTGACATAACAGATAAATATCTATCTTCTATCTATATAATTAAAAATATTTGTTGTGTAACCGTTACCTTTAGATTAACTGTATAAATAAATGCTTAACAATTGTGTAACTTTATCACGTAGCATTACACAAATTCCAAAAAAAGGAAATTTTATTTCCTACGAAAATTGGATCAAACGGTAGTACAAGGTTACGCAAATTTCCAAAAAAGGAAGTTGATATGTATACTCATAATTCCAGCTGGAATTAAACTAAAACCCGTTGCAAAGCAACGGGTAGCAACTAGTAATAGTTTAATAAAATTCTATGACTGTTACACTTTGTGCATTCACACGTCAAATTTATAATAAATTATTGATTATCCACGAATTTTAAATATTTCCGATTTATAAATAAATAATGTATATTATGAATCATGCATTTTAAATTAATTTGTAAATGCATATAAATCTATCTATCATTTATATTATACTATATTACATTTTTAATTAAAACATTTCTTTTTCTTTTTTTTTTTACTTCGAAGTTATTTTAACAATTTTTTCAAGTATAATAAATATACTCCACCATTAACTCATAAGATATATAATTTTTTTTAAAAAAAATTCAAAGTTTTGTAAATATTCTAAGAAAAGTGCAACAAATTAAATATATAAATCACTTACCATATTCATATATTTGCTCTCATACTCCTTTAATCAAAATCCACAATTAATGTGAGATTAAGACCCCATTCTCTTTTTTCTGTGTGTCCATTAACTTTTCTACCTTTTAATTTTGCATATTTCTCTATAACATCCAAATAATCAGCGCTGCTGATATAACACATCCAACTCATTCTTTTAATATCAACGTTACAATTCTTTAAAAAATTACTTAAACCTAATGGAGTACAACTCCATCCATCTATATCAAAATATTTTAAAGTTTTTGGTAATAACTTTCCGATCTCTGGAAAGAATAAATCAATTTCCCATGGTAATCCAATATCTGAATAATTCCATTTTTCTGCTGTTATCACTAGTTGTTCTAATTGAGTACAAGATTTTAAGAGTTGTAATAATTGATCCATCTCTGTACGATTTTGAATTCTTGCTTTATAATAAGTAATATTCGGACAATATGTAGCACAAGTTGAAATTATGTCAGGATAATTAACTAAATCCATATTTAATCTCACATTCCTTAAAGTTGAATTTGAATTCTGAATAATAGCTATTAATGATAAATGAGGATGATCCAGATTATTTTCAATTATTATATAATTAGAAAAATAAAGAGTATGTAATTTTGGGAATATCGTTGTTCCTAATGGTTTCATGATGTTATTTGTTAGATCATAACAATCTTCAATCTTTAACGTCTCTAAATTTTTACAACAAATTAATCCATCAAAGATTGAAAAATCATCACAATAATTATCAAAGTGACATCCATGAATTTCAACATAAATCAAACTATTCCATTGATCTCCTAAAGATTTTAATATCTTTGATAAACATTCATACCATTTTCCAATTGTGAATTTTCGAAGTTTTCTTTGAGATTTAATTAAATCTACAAGTGATTCACTTTTAGGAGAATCATTATCCTCGATAATCATTTCATCAATATTTCTACAACATTGAATCATTGATCCGAAAATTCCATCCTTATCATGCAATCCTCTCGAAACAAATTTCTTTAATGGAGCAAGACAATGTGAAGCCCCGGGAAAATTTGTTAGCGTCATACATTCAACTAAATATCCATTAGGATCATATCTAATTGATTTAGTATCCAAAGATAAATAATCTATTTTATTACACTTTAACATAAATAATTTAATTAATTCTTGAAGTATGATAAGAGTTTGTCTTCCTCGTTGTTTAAAAACTTCGTAATTATTTGTTGTATTATTACTTTGGTTACACCATTTCCTTATTAATAAATAAACTTCATCGAAATCTAATTCTCTTAAAAAAATTGGATAATCAAAAGTCGATGAAGTAGGAGGTATACGAAGTTGTAAAACATGTATTACTTCTTTGGAAAAAAAAGGAAAGTATGCTGGTACAAGTTTTTCTCTTTGATGTATGATCGCAAGATGAAAAGGACGTTTCCATAAATGCGGAATCATCGTTTTACACCAAACTCTATTTACCAAGATACAAGAGTGGAACGTTTTAATATCATTACCGTCAACAAAAGAGCAAATTTTGTTCAATAATTCTGCCGGTAAATAGAATGACATGACTAAAAAAAATAAATCAGCAAAAGTGCAAAAACTTAATGCATAATGAAAGAAAACGAAAATTTATACGCCTATTTATATTTATGTTTTTAGCTGTATCACAAGATTTTTTTTTATGGTCTGATCGGGTATTCGGGTTGAATTTTTCGTTAACCAATCATTCCCCCCACAAAACTTGTTACGTAACCAACTAACTGGCTATTTATGGTAAAAATAACAATAAAAAAGCGCTAGTTCGTTCCTTTTTTCACCTACAATTACTACAATTACTTTTTTTTTTTTCAGAAGTTGAATCTTACACAAATAAAAGAGGTTAAGATAAAAAAAAAAAATCCCGAAGGGTATTATTTCATTTTTTTAGACTAGTATAGATTTGGAAGTATGAATCATATATATGTAATTGAAAGAATTAATTTTAATTACCGATTACCAATTTACATTGAATTGAATTAGTGTTTCATTATTTTGTTTCTAAATTCTATTTTAAAAACAGAAAAATGTAAAAAAAAAATGAAACTCAAATATTTCTTTCTCTTGCTTTTTACAAACAGTTTTCGATAATAAATTTAAAGATGGGATTTTCTTCAGAATTCATAGTTCAGTTTGCATGTGTCTTTGCCATGTTTTTAATATGGTTCTTTTCATTAGTACCAATACGAAGAGCTCAAGCATCACAAGAAGAAGGATATGATAATTCCAATCCAAGAGATCAATATAATAAATTGGTATGTATCTTGTATATTTATTTTCTTTTGCTCATTTTACAGATTTACCAGACTAAGCTTTCTAATACTAAATATTAAAATTCTTAAATTTTTTTCTCTGCATATGAACATAATATAGTCTGAATGGGGAAAAAGAGCAGTTGCTGCAGCAAATAATACATTTGAAGGATTAGTTTTCTTCTCGGTAGCAGTATTTACACAAGCATTTTCTCGTATGTTCCATATTTTACAAGAAATTACATCCACCGAAAGGGATAGAAAAATAAGAACTGCTGCTGATGTTTTCTGTATCATTTATATCGTTCTTAGAGTGGTAAATATAATTTTTTTTTTTTATTTNTTTTTTTTTTTTTAAAAAAAAAATTATTATTAATTGTTTTTATTTTTTTTTTCTCACCACGTTTGTTTTATAGATTTATTTACCTTTGTATTGGTATAATATTCCAAGTATTAGAAGTTCGGTTTGGGGAGTGGGAATATTATGTATTTTAGCTTTATTCGTGATCGCATTTATATAAAATAATGTAATAATTATTAGTTGATTTATTGATTCTTTCTTCATATATATAAATATAATATATTAAAATTTTCTTTAGAAAATTCGGTATTTAGTATTTACAGATAAAAATTAAATTTGACTGAAATCATGAAAGGAATTATACCATTACCTCTGAAATGCAAAGGAACACGTAAAATTTATTCTTACAATATGGCTGTGAGAATGAATGCGCTGTTCCGGTAACCGACATTTTCTTTATTAAGCAAAATTAATTAGCCGCGCCATGTTTATGACGCATACAACCATGGCTTTTTGACTTAAAAAGCGTGTCAAACAGTGTTTCACTAACTAATAAGTATTGATCCGGATCAAATCTACAAATTAGTGATCAATTAAATTTTGAACTCTCTTGAAAAATCTCTCCAGAAACTGATTTCGTAAAAAAAAAAAAAAA
>QKYT01000057.1:34815-53419 GCA_003550305.1 Glomus cerebriforme | reverse complement strand
AAAAAAAACAAACCAGGTAAAAATTACTAACCAAAAATGGTTAATATAAATAGGTGAAATTTAAAATATAAAAAAATGCATTATGAAAATCAAGGTGAAATTCACCACCNNNTGAATTTCTATTAAATTCACCCCCGGTGAATTATTTGCAAATTAACCTCCGGTGATTGTCAAATAAATTCATGTCCAAAATATCCAATTTTAAGCTAACAAAAAATTTTTTAAAAATTTTAATATGCCATTTCCTATTTTATTAAATTAATATATTATTAGAATTGATATTAAAATTAATAAAAGTAATAAAAGTAATTATTAAATTTTTTGTAAGTTTTATATAAAAGTAAAAAGAGTATAAAATATAATTTTTAAATAAAAAAGATCAGATTATTCATCATCTTAAAAAATATCTAAATTTTCTTGATAAAATAAATAAAAAGGTATAAAATAAAATTCTTAGACTTTTATAATCTAATATTTCAAATTTAATTTCTCAAAAAAAAAAATATAAATATTTAAATTTTAATAGTTTTATTTATAATAAATATATATTAATTTTATTTTTTTTTTTTTTTAGTTTTAAAATCTCAATCTTCTTTACTATTAACTTCTTTTCATAAAGTAATTAATTAAAAATTTAAAATTAATAATATATATATATTGAAGATTACTTTAATTAGAATGATTAAAAAAGCAACTTTTCTTGCTGATTCTTATGTCCATTTTTCCCAAGAAGTTTGAAAAAGAAAAGTTGTTCTTTTTGCCATTTTGCACTAAGAAAATGGTCTTTTAATCTTAGAAAAAGTTGTTCTATGTTGCTAAAGTTAACTAGAAAGCTTTAGAAAATATAAATAATAATCTTCAGTTTACCAAGTTTCTTCATAAGTCAGGTTTACAATAATTTTTAGTCACCTATGTCTTATTCCAAGTTAATACCTAAAAGGCCGTTTAATATTTTAAGGTACTTTCTACAAGTATGAGACAAAAAAGTAGGATTTGTGACTACTTTTAGTATACCCAAAAGTGGGCCTAGTGTAAAGTTTTTTTAAAATAAAGTAACTTTTTGCAAAGTTAACACATGGGCTTAACGTAGCAGAAAGAATCTTTTTTGGCATAAATGTTTGGTAATTCCCTTTTTTTTCAGTTTTAAATTTATTTTTATTAATAGAAAGATGGTAAGACATTAGTTTTTTATACTCATGAGGACAAATACAAAACTGGCTGGAGAGTCTACTGTATACTGAAATAGAAAGCTTTCTCCTTATTTGGGACTTAATCTTTTTTTAAATTGTGTGGAGCAGTACTTCAGTTAAAAGTTAGGAGGTACTAAAAAAATAATTGACAGCTGATCACTTGTTGGTAATTGGTTTTCTTGTTGTTACATTTCTCTTGGTTTTGTTTTACAGTAATGATCTCTATTTTAGCCTCTTAAGGTGATGTAATATGTTGTTATTAAAAAAACAAAAAAAAGTTAAAAAGATATGTGAAAATATGGGATACTCATTCAGGATGCATTAACATGAGAATGAGGTTTGGATGGCTATTGTCAAGATCATTTTTCTTTGCAATAGATATATTAAAAATGAAGATTTTAAAAAGAGATGGAAAGTCTAATGAGAATTTTGCATAAGTAATCATCTCTATTCAGTGAATATATGCTTTCATGTCATTAGGAATTGGCCTATTTCGAAGAAAAACTATCAAGGAGATTATTTGGGATATGCAAGGTATCTGGTGATAGTCTTCAAATAAGACAGAATAAGTAGTCAATTCAATTCATCTGAAGTATCTGTTAGGATGACCAGAAATTGACTTTAATAGGGTAAAGGAACAGAGGTATTAATGTATTTTTTCTTTTCTTGTAATTTTAATATTAGTTCTTTAGATAGTCCTTTCTTTCTAAAGGTTAGTATTAGTAGCCAACTTCTGTAAATCTTTTTAAAACATTTTGTACTAGTTTAAAAATCCAAGTGTGAGGCCTATCATCAGAAAATTTCTGAGTTTGATATACTAACATTAAAGTTCTTTATTTTTTTTGTAAAAATCTTCCTGGACATTTCAGAATGACCCTTGGAAGGTAAATGAAAGATAAGAAAGAGTTTTTAACATTAGTAAATATTACTAATATTAAAGTTCTTTGTTTTTTTTATAAGAATCTTCCTATATAACCCTTGAAAGGTAAATGAAAGGTGAAAAAGAATCTTTAATGTTAGTAAATATTACTAATGTTAAAGTTCTTTATTTTTTTGTAAAAACCTTTCTAGATACTTCAGAATAACTCTTGGAAGATAAATAAAGGATGGGAAGGAGTCTTTAATATTAACATATAGCATTGCTTAAGAGATATCCATTTCATTATATCTCCCATATAAAATACCTGTTTCAAGATATCAAATATGTAATATATAAATCTAATTTATTTTCTAAAAATTAGAATATTTAATCACTATTTTAAATCAAATTTAAATTTTTCATATATTAAATTTGTTTAATACTGACAAGATGATTGTATGTATCTGAGTCTAATTCAATAATTTAAATTAGATAAATTGATTCAGATCTGGCAGTACTATACAGTAGTAAATATTATTAATATTAAAGTTCTTTATTTTTTTTGTAGGAACCTTCCTGAAATCTTTAGAATAGCATTTGAAAGGTAAATGGAAGATGGGAAAGTGTCTTTAATATTAATAAATATTATTTTTTTTTTATAGACAAGTTAAACGTATTTATTGTATATGATGTCAGATGACGAATACATTCTATAAATTACGTATACATCCTCTCTTAATAAAAAAATGTAACTTGTCGCAATATTAATAAATATTATTAACATTAAAGTTCTTTATTTTTTTTTATAAAAACCTTCCTAAATACTTCAAAATGGCTCTTAGAAGGTAAATGGAGAATGGAAAAGAACTTTTTATTACATGAATGTCAGAAATATTGCTAATATTTTTTTTATTTATTTTTTTTTATAGAAATCTTTAAATTCAGCTCAGCTTATTCTAGTTTAAGCCAAGTTTTTTTTTTAAGCTAAGTTGAACCAGACTGTAATTCAGCTTAAGTTAGTTTATGTAAAACTTTAAATATATCATTATAAAGGATTAATAAGTTTATAATTTCATTGTTGTAATAATTCTTTAATATGTTCAAATACTACATTAACTAATCTATTTTGTAATTGATTTTTTTTGTGCAATTTTCAATTATAGTATATGAAATTATCTAGTTTAGAATAATAATATTTTACATATTCTTGTAGTAATGGATAATCATATTCTTTATTAATCATATCACACAATTTAGTATTATATATATCATATTGTTGATAAATATAAGGATTTTTTATCTTCTGAGAAATTATTTCTAAATACTTTTTATTATCAGAAGTACTATCATTTCTCACTAAATAGCTAATGATTTAGGTCTCTTCTTGTAATTTCTTCAAGCCTATTAGATAACTGTTATATAAAAGTTTTCAAAGTGATAGTTATAGTGCCTTAAAATTAAAAATTTTCATAATTGTAACATTATACTTCCTGAACTCTTTGAAAAAAAAATAAATTGATATATTACTTCTTTGAAGTTATACTAAAGAGTTAAAAAATTTATAAAATAAAGTTATTATATATATTTGCAAAATAGTTTGATTTTTACCTAAAATCTTTTCTCAAAAATAAATTTTTTCAGAATTGAAAGCTTTTCATTATTCTCTTATCTTAATTCCAGAAAATATTTACTAAAATAGGTAGATTTTCTTCTGCAGAAGCTAATGCTTCAAGAAAGTGATTAAGAGTATATTTAATAGAAAAATATTAAGTTTATTTTCTTTTTGCATTTTCTACATAAAAGTCCAGTACTTTACAGGTAGAATGCTGTTCAATTGGACATATACCCAATTGATAACTATTAAAATAATTAGTTAATATAGTATACATATCAGATTAAACAAAAGTTAGTGATCAATAAGACACATATCCAATTAAATACAATATAAGTAATTATATTAGATTGATCAATTTATAGTTATTTTATTAAGTGATCATTTAAATAAAATTAGCAACTCGATTTGTAATAATTTGTAAAATCATAATATATACTAGTTGAAATAGAAATATTCAGCCTTAATGGCATTAGGCTAATATTTGACTTAAATTAGTAATAAATGCAATTTAACTTATATTTAACTCTACAAAATAATGACCAAATTGCATATTAATTTTTAAACTTATATTCAACCTATATTTAACCTGCAAAATAATAGTTTTTTTATTATAAAGTATAATTAAATAAAGAATAAAAATTAAAAATATAAATATCAAAAAAATTTTAAAATGATAAAAAAAAAAAAAGCTAAAGAAGGAGGGTTTAGGATAAAATCATTTTAATTTATCTTATTTAAAGCTGAAAAGTAACTTTTAAAGCCAAAAATTGGTAAATTTAATGACTTATATTAAATCTATTAAATTAGCTAAATAGTATTGTTATAATACTATATTAAAGAAAAAGAGAAAAAAAAAACACATATATTTTAAGTCACATGATACATAATTCCATAGTAGTTTAAAAAAAAACTTAAATTAGTATATATATATGTAATCTTTTTAAGTTCTTTTTAAACTTCTTTTTTTTTCTTTAACTTTAGTAAAAATTCATATTATATTTTACAGACAAAACTTTACTTTCTTTAGAGGAATACAGTATATATTAATATTTCAGATAGATTTAGACAAATTTTAGGTAAATTAAGTAGTAAGTTTTGTGATATTTTATTACAAAATCCACCTTTTTAAAAGAATTATATTAGTATTTCTATTGCATCTTTATAGTTGAATTTTAGGCAAATTATGTATTAAGTTCCATAATAAAATATTACAAAATATACCTTTTTTAAAAAATAATCATATTAAACATTTATAATTTGAGGAGTCCAATGGGAGATAAAAGATGTATTAGGTGATTTTGGATTATACAAGCTGTTTTCTTTATTTTTTTAAGTCTTCATTCAGAAAGTAAAATTGGGTTTCTTTTTGCTGTCTTTATTTCATACTAACTGAATTTTTTTATTTTGTTTACCTGGCACTCTTTTAGGAATGGTAAGTTTTTTAACTTCATGTTACTTGTTACTACCTTTTTTTAGTTTTTTTTATATTTAGTTATTATTTTATTTCTTTTCAAAACAAAACACTCCTATGAATATTTGCATAAGGGTGATATAACATATTAGTTTATCTATTATTAATACTGGTAAGATCAAATTTCGCTAATTATTTTTTATTTTTTTTTTTAGGATTAACTTCAGCTTTTTGAATGTAAGAGCTTTTTGGTATTTAAAGGTATTTTATTTAACATGTTTTTTTCTTTTTTCTATAAGATCAACTAATTAACTATGCTAATTAATTTTTTTTAGACTATTTTAATTAACTTCAGCTCTATATGATCAACTTTATAATACTTAAAGATACTTATTCGGCATAGTGATCTTTCTATAGAATCAATACTTAAAGTATTCAGCATAATTACAATACTTTAAGTATTTGNCATNATAATAGCTTTTCTTTTTATAGGATTAATTTGAAAATTTCGCAATTTTATTTTAATTTTATTTTTTTAGAGTTTACTTTGACAACCTAAAAGTATTTTTAATATTTGTATATAGTTTTTAATTGGGTATTATTTAATAATAAATTATACAATAATATTTAATTTTATAAATAAAATAAATTTGTGATAAATATAGGTTTAATATTAGCTTTTTTAAGACTAAATCAAGGCCAAATACTAGCTTTTTTAAGTCTGAATACTGGTCTTTTTAAGGCTGAATTTAGCATCTTTTTGGTTGAATACTAGTTTTTTTTAAGATCTAATTAAGTATGAATAGTGGCTGAATTATCTTTCTGAATCAAAGGCGATTAGTAGTCTAATTGTGTCAAAATCAACCTTAATTTGATACAGATTAGTTTAGGTCAAATTGTACTATTTTAACTAATATATTATCCAATTGCATATAAAGTAAATATTTGATTGATAATCTTACAGATACCCAATTGATAATCTTAATGTGCATGAATTATGCCAAAATTTAGTCATCAATTAGGTATCCTGCTGAAGAAAAACAAAAAAAATTGGAACTCATTTAAGTCATTCTAGGGTATCCTAAAATGACTTAAATGAGTTCCAATTTGGCATCATTTTACCTGTACTTATTAATATCAATTGAGAGAATTTCAGGTATACTTGTATTATGTTGTATTAATGCAACAGGCTTTCATAGTAATAAAGGAAATGAAGAAGTTAGCTCATTATATTTTTTTTGTACAGTATTTTTTGCTATGATTGCTTTATAAGTTTCATAACTAGTTATATAAGAATCATATGAATATGATACCAATGCTAATTTATCCTTTCTCAAGTGTGAAGGAGATTGGAATAAAAGCTTCAGTTAAAGACACTTCATTTTAGCCTTTTTTCATAATATGTATTGTTTATATTACCAAATATGAAATTCCCTTAAAGCAATAAATTTGAGAATTTCTTCTCTTTTTGTATATTCATTTGAAATATTATTTTTAGTAATGCATCTCTTCAAGTGATTATCTGCATAGTAAGATATAATCTTTTTAGAGATAAATACTAAGAAATCATATACAGTATTTGTAGTTATTCTGAAAGGTTGGAATGTTCCAATACCACTGCTGAATTAAGCAAAATATCTCTGTACAAATAATTTGGCTAACATTAATTGCAAAAAATGGATAAAAAAAATATAGCATATCCTATTACCCTACCATATCTATAATTTCCAGCCATTGATTTTAATAGTAAAATTTAATGAAAATATTTAATTGCATAATTTCAATTCTCATTTAGAATTTGCAATTTTGAAGGTATTCTTATGATTTTTTTATAGGAGATAGTCAGAAAACCATAAATTAATCTATTATTTTTAAAAGTCCAAAACAATTATCAAAATATGGCAATATTTACCTGATGGCTTCAGATTATGGGTACTAATAAATTTAATTATAAAATTGCCTACTGATCACTAATGTAGATCTTTTTGTTTCTCACGAATTGCAAATTAATTGACAAAAAATCTGGTTTTTCATGAAGAATATCTTCGAAAAGATATTTCAATATATTTAATGCAAGTATTTTTAGGGCTTTGTTGCATCTTAGTTGCACTCTGTAAAGATTATGGATTTGTGTGATATTGGTTAGATCCTTCCAGTTGATATTCTTAGCAGTAATTGAATTTTTCACATCAGATGGAATTTTCATATTAGCTGAGCTCTCTTGGTTTTCTATATCCTGCCCACTTATTACTCTTGTAATTAGAAAAAAATAAATAGCTAGTTTGCTTAAACAACCCAGGTTTTTATAGCACTTGAATTCTGCAAAAAAATCAATTTTCAGATCTGATTCAGGTTTACTTTATAAATGCCTTCTCTGGAAATCTTTTTATTTAATAATGCATTGCATTTCATTATTACATTAATTCCTCTTCTTTGCTAATTAATAGAGATGACTTCAGGATTAACATATGAATTCCCAAATTCCATATATGAAATAATGATTACTAAAAATATCTATATCTGAAGATTATTTTATTAATATGATACAAATGAGTTTTTCAAGGGCCTTGATTGTAAAATCTACATGTCCGGTATTTTCTTTACCAATAATTTTAAGCTATAGGATCAAGGTAATTTTTTTTTTGGTTATTCTCTTAACAATATAGAGTGAAGTATTAAAAATGGCCAAAACATATTTACATCACATGATTTCATTATTATTAGCAAACATGGTTCTATATTCTTCAACCAATGCTTTATTTCTCTTATACATTGTAGCAATTTCTCATCATTGACCTTAAGTGGATAGATTGTTTAAAAATGGAATGAAAGACTTAATATTTGCATATGAAATTCTGGAAAAACAAATGAACAAGTAACTTCAAGACTTACTTAATAGAAATTGTCAAATGATACCTATTTTATTATCATTAATTTCATGCTTTACTAACACCTCTTTCAAGTCTTTTCAGATCTTATACGAGAAGAACAAGCACTTCTTTTTCTCCTTACACTTCTAGGTGAAGTCTGCAAGAATAGTCACAAGTTCATTTATTTCATAATGCTCAAGTTCTTCTTTGGTTATCTTTAAGAAAATATGACCATTAATAGAGGCAGGTATATTAATTTCAGATATAGTATGGATATTGGGCTTAAATAAAAAAAAGTGTTACATACTAGAGGTTAGTAAAGGTCTATATGATATTAGATTTTCTCACATATCTGCCATGCTCTTACTGCACTACAGTCATGTAATTTCTACTAACCAATTGGTTAGTGAATTGTTAGCATAATCCATAATTTTAACTGATTATAAATGGAGTGAATAGGGCTGGCAAGAATTTTTTGATGCATTTCAAGTAATCAATTTCATAATGAATCAGGCAGATACCAGTGGGATAATTGATATCTGGTTTTCTCCATCATATCCATTTATCATCCAATTTTGAATTACATTCATTCTCACAATTTTCAAACTGAGATCCTTTATTATCCCAGATCTCCAGATCATTCTCATCTCTGGCTGAAAAATCTTTGATGTCTTATTGCAATAATTCAATTCTCAGGAAATCTCTTTGAATTGCGAAATTGCCCTGTATTAGAAATTAGAATACATTAGCTTAGTGATCAAAAAATTAGTATATAGAAACTTATCATCACTGAGAGAGATTTGCTAAATAAACAGATCAGATGCAATGTTAAAAAGTTTTATGATATATAAAATAGATAGGCTTTAGTCTGGGATACATGATAACATTTCTATATTACTAATAACAAATCAAAGCCTTGGCCAAAATATATTCTAAAATTATGTTTTGCAAGAATGCAGTTATTGCAAATTGATTTTTTTATTATTCAAATACATTAGATAACATATATATTATATTACTATCTTAAACACGCTTGTTAGGCTATTGATACATACTGTATATAAAAATTGAAAAATCAAAAAGAAGTTTAAGAAAGCAATAAAACTAAAATAAGCAATTAATAAAAATCTTGCCATTTCGTAATATACTCATATACAATTCCATTCACTACAAACCATCTCAACTGATCTTTACCTTTAATTAAGTGTTTTGATGCTTCTTCAGGAGAATTACCAAATGGCTATAACATTTGACTCTCATCATTCCACAGAAAAACACGACCATAACAATCTAAAAAAATTATTCCATATTCAGTCTCTCCAATAATAATTATATGATCAAAGCCAAATTCAACAACACGTCTTATATAATAAATTAGTTCTTTTAGATCACTATCAAAAACTTCATAATCAATTAAAGTTGCAATACGAGATTTATCTTCAAATGTATCAACTAAGATAAGCGAATCATTACAACGTGATGTTCTTCCATTTTTTCCTTCACATAATTGCACTTGGGACATGGTTGCTTGACTTTCAATTCTTGATGACTCTTCTTTGGTATAGCGAGAGTGTGCATGTATAAGATGACACGTTTTCTGAGGAACAATCATTTTCCAAACATCGCCTTCCAAGGAACCAATTCTGCATAATTTTCCAAAGGATGATTGTATTTTTTCAATTGTTTCACTGTTAGGACATCCTTCACATTCTTTGCCCAACATAACATCTGTATGTTCTTCGTCCTTATCTGTACTGCCTTCACATTCACTGGTACTTGATAACAAATCGACGAATCCATCATAAATTTCACATCTTTTCCTTTCCATTTTGATACTTGATCTAAGTATGTGAGGTTCACTGTTGACAGACACAAATCTGTATTTGGCTTTATTATCATGATACTTTCTATTAAGCATTCCTGATTCTTGTATAGATAATTGATTTGCCCCTTTACTGTCATCTTTGAAAGCTGATGGGTATAACTCCAAAGAAGACTCCAAGCGTTCCAAATCATAATAATTGGTATCGGTTGAAGTTTGTTTAGAAATACTGTTTTTTCTGTAGGACTGAAAGGAGTCATTTTTCCTTTCACAATTAACTTTTTTTACCATATTTCTTAACCAGTTATTGCTATATATATAAATTATATAACAAAATAATGGTTTTGCAATAATTAAGCTTTTAAAAATCAATGTGAAAAAGTGTAAGTTACATGTAGAATGATTTTATACTTACATCTGTATTATATCATGGGTATATAGTAACTATGTCAGATGTAGTGTATGGTTGTCTTTGACATGTATGTATGAATAATAACTCACTTATCATACATGTATATATGAATAATGTCTAATTTACCATACATGTATGTAGTGTTAAAATCATATTTATTTGGAGGGTTTTAGAAACATGTAGTGTATAGTTGTTTTTGTATGTAGTGTAGGGTATGTATAGTTGATTAATTTCCATATATATATGGTTAGAAAATTTTTAAATTCCATACATGTATGGTCATAATATTTTCTGATTTCCATATATGTATGAATTAAATTATGGTAAAAAAATGACGTCATGAATTATGAAATATAACACCAAACTTTTTTATTTTTAGTGTTATGAAAACCTGTTCATCAGGAGATTCACTCTCAGATATTATTTCATCTTCAGATATAGTTTTAATATTAGAAAGATAATTGTATTTATATTAGACATAATTAAAATTTTAAAAGAATAAATGTTATTAAAAGAGAAATGTAAATATGATATGATGCGAAAAAGAAAAGTAAATTTAATAATAAGACACATTTAGTACAATTGCTTTTGATCTTTATTTATTAATATAAATATTACATAAAAATTAAGAATGAATAGAAAAGGTTTAATTGTGAATTTCTATTTAAATACTACGATAAATAAGATGGTCTAAGAAAAGAGCAAACTTGTTTATACATTGCTAGATAAGATTATGCATTGTGAAGATCCAGATCATATAAAAGTGATTTATTTGCAATTTTTTTATATATTAGTTACTTCAGCAATATTTTTTATTTCATAAATAAAGTAATATTTTACCAGTATATTGAGAAGGAGTTATATGTAATGATGCAATGTCTATGTGATATAAAAACCTATATTAATATTTAGTATTTTTCTTTTTAAACAGAAATAAATTTTTATCTCATTTTGAAATATAACACTTTTTTGTTTAAGCCTATTATCACTATAAAAGCGTTATGTCTACTTCAATAGCTAAACATAACTTTTACTTGATTGAGAACTGGAAGAAATCTTATCAATTTTTTGAAAAAGCAGAATCTCAAACTTAACAATGATGACTTGAAAATACTCCATAATAAAAAAATTATTTGTCTTTTTTTTTTAATATGATAAATTAAAAGAAGAATTAGTAATGCTTCTTTCAAAAGATGTCCAAATTTTTAAAGAAAACCTAAAGTATTCGATCTCTTCATACCTCAGCTTGAGTAAAGTATTAGCAGAATATAGTCTTGATTCTAATAATATAGATTTCATATCACTCTTCAATCCTCAAACTCATAAAATTCAAGAAAATAATAAAGTTTTCAAGCATTATATGAAAGAAATTTTGGGTAGGTTATGTTTTTATAAAACTTTATAGCTGAATAGCTTAGAAGCAATATATAATAAGTATGTCATGATACTTCTTTATATAAGTATTCATATCATTATGAATAAACAAATAAGAAGTTTAGCATGCATCCTCAATATGAAATAATTGGTAAAAAAAGAGTAAAAATCAGGTTGATTATGCAATCAAGATATATGAATAATTTATTTTGGGTGTTTGAGAAATTTAACTTTAGTTAATATACTAATTTATCATTCTTTACTCTAAAAAGCTAAAAAGCTTATTTGTATCATAGAAGACAAATAATATAAAATTTCTGTAGGCTTCATATAGAATATTAAACAACTTAAAAGCACATGCAAGATAAATAAGAAAAAGAAAAAGCAGGATAATGATAATTTTAACTATTTTTATAATATTATTACAATAGATCAGAATTGGCATTTTTTTCTATATAGCTCTGAAAAATATACAAGGCAAATGATACTGCATATTCGATTGAATTTATCAAGAAGGTCTTAGACCAGAACTCAAATTATTATATACAGTGTGTGAAAAAAGTAATGAGAATTAAAATTCAATATAGAAAATTCTCAATGTTTTCACATTATATATCTGATCAGTAAATAATTTTATATGGTTATGCAACAGCCATTTTTATATAATGTCAATCATTTATTTATTTATGTTTTTACTTATGGTCATATTAATTTTATTCCCAAACTATGGCTTATAATATCCTTACACAACATCATACAGTTGTAACCAATTTATGAAAAAATAGTATACATAACACTAAAACTTTACATTCCTTAACCTCTATTTCACTTTCGATATTATATAAATATATCAAAAAACTCAAAAAAAACATTCCTTTAAAACCTTTATCTCAGTCCGGAAGGCTTAAAAAACTTTCTCCTAAAAAATGTCATCATCTTAGAAAACTTGTTTCAGCAAACAAATTTTCTACATGTGCTGAACTTGCAAATATTTTGAATAACAAACATACTAACCTTAATAATTAATATACATAAAAGAACCATTCTTAATGAGCTTAATATATTTGTATAATTCCAAAATCCATACCTTTACTTACAGCCCTTCATAAACAATGCCATATAGAATTTGCAATGAAATATCAAAGGCAAAACTGGAACCAGTTTATTTTTTCTGATGAAACTACCATTCAGATATTTCAAAATACTCAAAAAGTGTTTTATAAAGTTGGCACACAACCTTCACAAAAACCTATAGTCAAACATCCATATAAAGTGTATGAATGGAGTGTTTTTTTAGTAAAAGGTCAAATTGTATTTCTTCTCTTTACTGAAATCATGAATGGCACATTTTATCGCAAAATTCTTATTAAAAACCTTTTTAATAATGCAAATTCTATCATGGGAAGATGCTGGGTATTTTAACAGGATAATGATCCTAAGTACATGGCTAGGAATACTAAAAAACTTCTTGAGAAATGTTGTCTGAAGTTGTTGGATTGGCCATCAAATAGCCCAGATCTCAACCTTATTGAGAATTTGTGATTAATTTTGAAGAAGCGTGTAGAGAAGCAGGTTAATATATTAGTTATAAAAAAAAAATCAATCACTATTGACATTTTTCTTGATATAATTCAAAAAGAGTGGAAGGGAATCGAGCCTGAAATTTTTATTAATTTAATTCGTAGTATGCCATTAAGGTTAGAACAAGTAATTGAGGGTAATGGTAATAAAATAAGCTATTAATTAAGCTTAGATGAACTTTTTAATATAATAATAAAGAATATATATTTTAATTTTCATGCATTTTTAACTTGTTTTCGAAGACAGTAAATAAAATGTCATTCTCATTACTTTTTTCATATATTGTAATAAGTTTTAGGCATAATTGTAAGTTTATTAAAGGATAGAATATGTGCGAAAAAAGAATCTGTTAGGAAAAAAGCTAGAATAGAGAGATATCATTTGAAAAAATAGGCAGTATAAATTTGCAATCATATGTATAAAAATTTTGTCATGTATCATGAACAAAGTCCCAACTTTGTATTTATTTTTTACATGTATTAATAAAGCTCATCTTTACATTTGTTACACAATATTGAATAATTTATATTTTGTATAAAATATTATTATTAAGCATATAACTTGAGATTGATTCATTAGAATAAGAAGAAGTTAAGCTTTTAGTTAAGAAAGCCTAGCTATATGTCAAGATTAAGACTGAGAATGCTAAGTATGTTAAGCTTAAAACTAAGGCTGCTAAGTTTAAGACTGAGAATATTAGATTTAAGATTGAGAATGCAAGTAATTCTATCAACATCAGCTTCATAGTACTAGCTAGTATAAGGATATCAAAAAACTCAAAGACATTATTAATCATGATCAGCTAAAAAGATACATATGTCAAGATAACAGAATTACAAAATTTTTCTTATTGAGATATATTATGAAGAACTGAAAATTGTTATTTCAGAAAGAATACAAAAAATTAAGGAGTTCATTTGATTAAACATCCAAAAGTTTCAATCTTCTATAATCAATAACTTATAATTTATGTAATTTTATATTTAAATTAGATAAATATTACAAAGTTGATCTTTGAATTTATTTTTTTTTACATTTATCACCTGATATCCAGATTACTGTTACCATAAAAATTCACTACATCTATATACAGATACTATGATATAAGGAAGTTTCAGAAACATGTAGTGTATGGTTATCTTTATATGTAATATAGGGTATGTATGGTTGATTAATTTCCATACATATATGGTTAGAAAATTTTTAAATTCCATACATGCATGTATGGTCATAACATTTTTTGATTTTCATACATATATGAATTAAATTATGGTAAAAAAATAATGTTATGAATTATGAAATATAATACCAAACTTTTTTATTTTTAATGTTAAGAAAACCTGTTCATCAGGAAATTTACTCTTAGATATTGTTTCGTCTTCAGATATAGTTTCAATATCAGAAAGAATAATTGTATTTATATTANACATAATCAAAATTTTAAAAGGATAAATGTTATTAAAANAGAAATGTAAATATNATAAGATGCGAAAAAGAAAAGTAAATATAATAAGACGTATTAATACAATTGCTTTTGATCTTTATTTATTAATATAAATATTACATAAAAATTAGGAATGAATAAAAAAGGTTTAATTGCGAATTTCTAATACAAAATGCACAAATAAATAGGTATATAGCAACCATGTAGTGTATGGTTGTTTTTGTTTGTAATGTAGGGTAAGTATGGTTTGATTTATTTCCATACATGTATGTATGAATAATGTCTAATTTACCATACATGTATATAGTGTTAGAATTATATTTATTTGTGCATTTTGTATTAATTTAACTATTTTCAGATTAGGAATCATTTGATCAAAGGATTATAAATCCTTTGGCATTTATCATTTGGATTATTTGTGAAATGATAAATGCCAAATGATTTAAAATTATGATAAATAACATTAATCATTTATTATTTGATCATTTGTCATTATAATATAAAAAGATTATTGGATAATTTATTAGAATCACATGATTTACAAGTACTAAACGATCAGTTCAAAATTAAAATTTGGATATAATAAAAATTAATAAGTAAAGTAAAATTAAATTATTTAAAATTATTAAAATATAAAATCTTGCAATATAGTCAGTAAATTTCTTTTTTGTTAGATTATATGGGATTGGTGAGGAAATAATCCAATGGAAATGGTTATGAAAAAATAATTTTTTTATGTACATATATGAATGGAATCAAGAAGATATTTTTTTATTTTTTTTCTAAAAAGTTTAAAGGTATTAATTTTTAGTTTATAACTATGATAAAATATTGAAAATAATATTTTAATATTTGCACTTACTGTAATTATGCAGAAATATTAAAAGTCTTAATATGGCCCAATTGGCTAGATTAGCAAATTTGAATTAATTATCTAGAAGTTAAGAAATTGCTAAGTTGGTAAAAATAAAAAATGGTTAAAATTTTTTTTATTATAAAATTATATAATCATAAATCATGTAATGTAAAAACATTTTGCCACTATTAAAAAATTTTTTATTATATATATAAACAAGCTTTTTTTTTTATATTTCATTTCTTTACTTTATGTTAAATAAGATTATTAATAAAAACTTTAAAAAAATTAAATATTAGTTAAATGATTTAAATAATTAGTTATTTGACTTTTATATGATAAATGATAAATAACTTATTATTTAATTCATTTGTCATTTCAAGTCATTTGCCAAACACTAATTCATCACATACAATTACTTGATATTCAAACACGTTATAACTAAAAATCAAAATATATATCTGAAATTTGGTCTTTAGTTAGTCAATCACAAAATACAAATCTATTTTTAAAACAAATAAATGGAAATATTCTTCAAATACTATTTGGCTTGCTATTAGCAATTTTTAGATAAATTAATTATCAATGTATTCTATAGTTGAATGTATGAAATTAATTTATAAATATTTGATTAGAAAGAAACCTCACAATTGGCTATCTACTTTTACATTATATATATAGTATCAAGATGTATCTCATATTTATATCAGCTCTCAAATATCTTAAATTATAATGGCACTAATATTTTTAATTATAATTGATAAATCAATTCGTGAAGAAATAAAAAATTTTGTTCTTTATTATCAATTCTGGAGTCAAAAAAATAATGCACTAGTGGTAATTATGTTTCAGCTAATAAATATACCAAAGTGCAATGCTAATACAGTTTTTACCACAGTAATTAATACTATTAACTAGGCAATAAAAACTATTATAAGTCTGGAGTTTTGAGGAAAAAAACTATTTGTGTGACATTATTTATTATTATTGTCTTATCGGTATATCTTATCTAACATAATATCAAAATAATCAAAACAACAATTTTTATTCATCAATTTACGCGTGCAGATAACCAGAAATCGCCACGTGATCTTAATCATTTATCACCTTGCATAAACATATATAGTCCTTCGCTTTGCTCTAGATAATAAAGATAGTTTAGATATTAAAAAGTGTTCTTTATGAATTACAGATAATATTGCATATTTTTCAAGTAATAAAAAGGTGTAGTTATTCTTTTCAATAAAAAAACTGAATTAAATATATTTTAAGTTAGTTGTACTTTACATATTATACAAATTGTATTAAATCATTTTGAATAAGAGACCTTTGGTAAACTTTCAAATATAGGTGCCGTCAAAATTAATTATGGCATATAGAGCTTATATCATAATACCATAATACCATAAATGTACTGTAATATTAATTTGCAAAATGTAAAGATTAAATATTCAAAAAAAAATTAAACATCAATTGACATCAAAATTGGGCATTATTAATTATAATTCAAGGGATTGTGAAATATTTGGATTTGCTAATTATTTATAGTCATACAAAATACCGTAATTGTAATTACGGCATTTTAATAGCACCTATACTTTTAAATGCTACAGGATTTTTGAAAGTATCACATCCTTATAATCTTTTTTATTTAGCATAAAAATTACATAATTGGTTATATGCACGAATTTAATTTATTATTGTAAAATATTTTTTATATAATACCAAGTTAATTAGTATACATGGAGGTTCATATCAGGTGAATTTGCAGATCAATTAAAAAAATTTTTTTTTGGTTGTACTTTACATTAACAAAAATACTTATTGCAAAAAACTTGTCCCAACCCATCTGATATAAGTAGGTCATATTAAATAGTTATAGTTAATATTTTTATTTCATTTTTTAGCCATATTTTTCATTCTTTTTAGTTATTTAAAAAAAAACTTGGTTTAACTTCTTTTTTTTTCTTCTGTAGTTTCTTACTTATGTATATAATTTTGAATGTGAATAACTAAAGAAAGCTTAGATTTGATTTTTTATTACTTTTATTTTTATTTTCCTATTATTTCTCTTATAGAGAGTTGTTTTGAACAAATTTTAATTAGGATGTCTTAACAATAATATGCAATCTGCACCAATGAATCAAATCTGCTAATATGTATAACTTTAGTAATAAAGATAAACTATTAAATATTAATTCTAATATTATTTAAAATTTATATAATAGTTTATTTTGATTCTATTATAATCAATACCAATTGTCACTAAGGTTGCTTGCTGAAACCTGTTTGGCCTAATGCCAAAAGGTGAAACCTCTTATATAGTGCTGAAATGCTGAAATGCCAAAACTGTGAAATCTGTCAAAATTGCGAAACTGCTAAAACTTGCCGAAACCTCTATAATAGGTTTATCCATAGTTTTATTTGGCATAGTTGATCATAAGATTTGAATATAGTTATGCCAAAGTTATACCAATTAATAATATAATTTAGATGATCAAATAACCTCCAATCTTTTTTTTACCATTTTCTTTCATTTTCTTTCAAGCTTTATCTAGTGTTAGTATATTAGAATTTCAAAACTGACTCTTAGGCATATATATTGCACGTTTTTGGAATTTTTTTTTAAGGGGTTTATATACATTAAAGGAAAAATGCATTACATATTACATATATTTAATAAACAATTCTGTCTTTTCTTTTCATTAATAGTACGAAAGTTTCTTCTTTTTTCTTAATAATAAAATTAATAAAAACTGTTTAAATGACTGATCATATAGCAGATGCACCCATTCAAAAAAAAATAAAGGAGGTCGATCACTTAATACCATTTGGAAAGACATTCATAAAGGAGTATCTATTAGTTCTGGTAAATTTGCCGCCTCTTACAAGTATTGTAGTTGTACATGACACGCAGAAAAGTTTCAAAGCTTGAAGAGCATCTTTCAAACCATTGTCAATATGCATCACCAGNAGTTGTTAGAAAGTATATGACTAAAGTAATGGAACGCCAAGATAAGTCAAACTCATTTAAAAAAAAGAAAAAATTCTGAAGGTCATCAAAGTATCATGGATGATTATCATGATTCAACAGAGCTTAACGAATACAGATTTACAAGAATTAATCATGTATTAGTTAAATTCTTTATTGCTTGTGGTATTTCCTTTAG
>QKYT01000057.1:0-25673 GCA_003550305.1 Glomus cerebriforme | reverse complement strand
AAAAAAAAAATTACAATAAAACAATTAATTTAAATTAATGTAATGGCACTAGCTTTTTTTTTTTCACTCCCCCCCCCCCACCAAAAATAAAATTACAAAAAAATTGATTGTCCTTTTTTTTTTTTTATGTATGAGTTTGTTTTTTTTTTAAAGTAATAAGATGGTAATGAAAAATGATAATAATAATGAAATATTTGTAGTAAAACTAGATGCATTAGAAGCGGATTGTAAATTATTTGGTACAGCAGGTTTAGTGGAATTTTGAGCAGGTTGATTATTAGAACTTTGATCTGTTATTTTAAAGGTAGCAGCATTTTCTTTTACTTTATATCTAAAAAAAAAGAAAAATAAATTTTAGTTTTTTTTTACGTAGAAAAAATAAAACAATTATCAAGTAAAAATAAAATATACATACCCAAGAGCTTGTAATATACGAATAGTTTTTGGACCAATTGGATTTGTATAATTAGGATCATTACCATTGATGGTAGTTAAATCATCAAGAATAGCTTGACGAGGAGCTTTAAATCTCATCAAGAAATCAGTAGTATTACTAAAAGTATTAAAATCAACATGACTTAATGTAGAACCAGGTTTATAAGGTACTAAACTAGTTTCTAATAAAACATTATCACCATTATCAGGTAATCTAATTGCAAGAGTTCCTCTAGTAATAGAATTTTGAAACATATTTGTAGTTTCTATATATTGAGGGGATTTAGTAAAAGCGGTAATAAAATCTTTTTCATCAGTGAAATTAGTTGAAATAGGAGTGAATTGATTGAGTTTATTTGTAATCAGTGTAGTAGAAGAATTATCTTTTGTTAATACTAAAAATTTATCTAAAATATATTCTTGAAAACCGGTGAAAGTAATTGTTCCATTTTTTACATCACTATCTTCCGGATTAACGAAAAGAAATGAAGGATTAGGAGTTAAACTACTTGGATTATCAAGATTAATATAATCATCCCAAGAATTAACAAAACCTAATCCATGTAAAAATTCATGTACTAAAACTATTTCAAAATCTACTTGATCTTTACCAATTGGAGGATCACCTCTAAACCAAAAAGTTGAACTATTAGAATTAAATACTGCATTAATATCAATAGGAGCAAATTGAGGATGTTTAGGTAATTGAAATTGTTTTACTAATGCTTGTGGATATAATCTAACAATACCATCATCATCATTTAAAGGCATAAATCTTGAAGGTGCAGCGGCTCCAAGTGGAGATGGTTGACCTGCTAAACATTTTACAAAAGCACCACATAATTGAACAAAACTAGCATTTACTATTAATGGAACCTTTAAATCGAATGTATTTGAAACTATTGTTGCTGCATTATTAAAAGCTATATTTGCCTTATTACATAATTCAGGTGTAGCTGATTTATCACAATTAAATAATATTTGAATCATATTATTATTATTATTATTATTATTATTATTATTATCATCAACCAACGAACTTGATATTCCTTTAGCCTTATCATTGATTGATCCTTTTGATACTTCATCTACTGAAGGACAATTTTGATATCTTAGATTTCCGAATAATGGAGTCTCTATACATTGTGAATATGTGGAAGGAATATGATTTGAAAGTAATAATGATAAGAGCGTGATGAAAACAAGATATTTATGCATTTTTTGTTAAGAGAGAAAAATGGTTGTGATAAAAAGAGTAATAATAATAATAAATAGATAATTATGATTCTGCGCCCTGCGACAGATTTTTTACGAGAAAAAAAAAATTGATTTTATTGAAAAAAAAAAAGAGGATATATTTATAAATGTTTTTTTTTTGGTTAACTACATATGGATGCACGGATCTTCAATTTAAATTAAGTCTATAAATAAAAAAAACAATAGGTAAAAATTTCGATTTCTTTGCCTGAAACGGATAATATTGTCTAAATTGTTTAATTCGTGATACGTGAATCAAAAAGATGGATATCACATTGGGCAAAGTCTGTTTCAAAGGGGAAATTTTTGAACTTAAANAAAAAAAAAAAAAAAATAATAATTTCAGGTTTTAAAAAAAAAGTTTCTTTTAAAGAAATAATGAGAAATGGAATAAATGAGAAAAAAAAAATTAAAACGAATGAATTATTAATTAAATGTTTTTTTTTTTAAAAAAAAAAGGGTTATAATTTTAAAATATATCCAAAATTATTTTAATGGGGGTTTTGATCATGAATTACATGAATTAAATTTATTTTCGGTAAAATAAAATAGTAAAAAAAAAAAAAAAAAATTACCCCGAAAGAAATTACAATTAATGGCGCAGTAATTATTATATTATGAAACCATGCCAAGATCGATCCTATAACCCAAATTTAGTAAGTTACTCAAAAATATGGTTAATTTGGGTAATAAATTTTAATGCAGTGTTTAATAGAGAAAAATTGTCTTCTCGAATACGTTAGGCAGGTTTAGTGTTATACCGAATGTAATATGAGAGACTCCTTTCGTATTGTTTGTGAACATACATTGTTGTCAATATGCGGAATTACAAATTTTTTTACTTTGAAGGGTTCTATTTAAAGAATACATTTAAACTAATCCTAATTTTAAAAAAGTTTAAACTTAGTAACTTAGATAAGTAATATACTGTGTGTTTTAATAAATCAAATATTCTGGTATCGATCACTTTTCCTATTTTTTTTTTTTTATATATTCAAACAAGTTGTGTTTCAGGCTTAAATGGATTTTTACTTTTTTAAGTAAAATTCGAAAATGTATATGATAAACGAATTTGTGAACAATGAGAAAAGACAATTGTCCCTAATTTATAATAAAATTATTACGGTATTAATGATTCGAATCATGAAAGAAATAAAACAAGTTTTGATTTTGGATTAATATTCAAATATTAATTTCAATATTAACGATTTTTTTTTTCATGGTAAATTATTAAAATTCTTAGTTGTCGATGATATGCGTCCAAAAAAAGTTGTAAGTTTAGAAGGATTTTCTAAACAAAAAGCTTGAATTACTTAACAATGATCATTATAAATTAGGCATTTGTTATATTTTTTGTAACGCAACACGATCTCCGCAGTAACTGATCGTTATTAAGAATTTAATATAACAAAGTCGTAACCATTGTATAATTTATGAAAATGGAATGAATTCCAAGAGTATTCCAAGTTTTCTTTACTATACAATATATACGATAAACAATACTTAAAATATTTTTAGAAATCAGATTTTTGACATTTTAATAAAAAACCATTACAAGAAACAATTGGGCAATCAAATTGAGAAGAAATTGAAAACATTGATGTTTGATGTTATTGTTACTTTCAACTTTTTACTTTTAAAAATTATATATCTATATCATTTTTCAATTAATTATAGACTTTTCATTTAAAGAAGTTGTCATTATTAGACATTCTAAGATAAAAAAAAAAAAAAATGAACAATATTAATAATATGTGAATGTAATACAAATTTAATAAAACGATTTGGTTTCAACTAATTTTTTAATATATTTTTTTTTCAAAAGTCTAAAGCCTATCGACCTTTAGATACTAAAGTTAACTTGTCATCATCTCCTCCTGAGAATGTGAAACTAGAATTTCAATATAATCTATAATCACGTATTCAAAAGAGGAAAATCATATTTGAATCAAACTTAATTCCATGTAATTGCTTTCACTGTTTCATAATTATGTTGTAGCCAAAACTCTACTATATCCCAAGTTAGGGGACAGTTCTATGTCCGAAACTTGTACATGTCCCTTTTGAAACCCAAAACTTGGGCAATCCAATTGATTGTAATACCAATCTACAATCAGCAAATCAAAATGGATGAGGCTTATTCTCTAATCGAATGGGCTTAGAATATTAAGCCACTCTGAACTTGACTTTAATTTTTACAGCCATTATGGCTTTTCAAAGAAAAAAAAAAAAGTAAAAAGAAAAGATATTTATTATATTTATTACAAAAGAATCGAATAAAATGGTAGAAAATTTATTTTAATAAATTATAACATTTTTGTGAAAAATAAAAAAGTATTTTAAAAGATATAATAAAGTTACATCTTATCTTTAAACATTAATAAGGTAAATATGAAATAAATAGATTAATAAAAAACTTTTTCTTTAAAAAATCAATGCTACCAAATAAAATCTTAAACAAATTACAAGGAATATTGTTAAAAAAACACAACTCAGTTCAATATTTTTGATTCTATATTCTTCGTTAGTTTCAATGATTCTTTTCGTTCCTCGAAATTTTTTTCTCATCTATTAATATTTATTATAAACTAAAAAAAAAAAGAAAAAAATGAAAGAAAAAAATCGATTGCTTCTCTTTACCTTGTTTGAAGAATAATTTTATGTTATAAATTTTCGCTCTTACTTTTGAGTTAAATGAGTGAAAGATCTTAATTTATCATTTATTATTTAGATTCCTTTTTTTATTGATGAAAAACCTGTTGAAACGAATATTTATATATGGCGCAGCAACAATCCCAAAAAAATCACGCGTCGTTTTCCTAATTCCCATTATTCTTGATTAGCAAAGGCCGATTTAATTCTAGTTTTTGTATAATAATCCTTATTTTTCGCGTTTTCTGTATATTACGACGTAATTATACAAAATGTAACCGAAGTTTTATCATTGACCAACCAAAAAGACAAAAGTTGGAAGCCGAATTGAAGTATTTATTTTACAAAATGAGAGTTTTAACTAATAATGTCCAAATTATGTATAACAGAATAAATAGCGCAATTGTAATAAATAATAATTCCTTGACTTTATTTTTACTTTACAAAATAAAAAGTAATAACTTTACATCTAAATATATACTATTCCAAATTTACTTTTAAAATTATTTAACTTGATGATGTTTAATAGTCCAAGTTTTAACACAAGCATCCTGTCCAACTGAAGTTATCGTATCGTTGTCCAAGAATGTTACACCAGTTACTGATACTTGATGTGCACCTTTAATAGCAATGTTCTTCATTGGTTTTTCTACACTCCATATGTAAATATTAGTATCCAACGATCCACTAGCCGCATGAAGTCCATCCGGTGACCATGCGATACTGTTAACCTTTGCTGTATGGAATACCCATTGTGAAATCTTTATCTAGATAATAATAATTATTATTATTAAAAAATTATTATATTATATGATTTAAAAAAATTATGTACTATATTTATAATTATATTTACTTCATGATTACTAGTATCGTATACCGTAATTTTTCCTTGTGCATCGCCTACAGCTAACAATGATCCATCAGGTGAATATGCAATAGCTGATATGGAACTTCTGCCAGTAATTACTTTTTCCTCTTCAAGTTTGTCATCATTCACTTTATAAAGCGTCACTTTGGAATCCTATAATAATAAATTTAATAAATTAATAAATATTGTAATAATTAAACGTAATATAAAACAAAATCTTACCTCACTGCCAACAGCAATTGAAGAACCATCCGAATTAATTCCAATAACAGTAGGAGTATTTGAAACATTCAGAGTGAATATAACCTCATCATTTTTAATAATTTCGATACATTTTGTAGTAGCTATAAAAATTTTATCATCCTTTATAGCAATTCCTCTTGGCAATCCGGTAGTCTTAACAACTGATTCACTATATTAATTAACAAAATATTAACTTTTATATTTAATAATATATATATAATAAATATTATAAATATCACTAATTACCTGAATGACTTTGTTTCAGTATTAATTTTCCTAAGAGTATCGTCCATGCCAACAGAAATTATTTTACCATCTAAAGCAATCATTTGACAAATTTGATTTGCATGACCTTCACCATCAACTGAAATAGCACTGCCTTCTTCTCCACTCCAGGCATGTTTGATATGAGTTAAGTAACATCATAATCATTATAATGAAATAATGATTTTTTTTTTTTTAAAAAAAAAAGAAAGAAAAGGATATAAATCTTTCCATCATAACTTCCAGTAAACAATGTATTATCTTTATTGTCTTCTTTAGCAAAGGCAGTAATTGCTTTTTGGTGACCCTAATTATTATTTAAAGTAAAAATATATTCGTGTTTATAATATAACAAGTAATAATTAAATTACATACTTTAACCACTTTTGAAATAGAATTCGATTTCGAATCTAAATAATTAATATCTCCGGATAATGAGAGACTAACAAGAAATTCTCCAGCCCATAAATTTCCAATTTGCTGATTTTCGATAGCATCAGGAAATTCATATGTCCTAAATATTAAAAAAAAACTTGAGTATGATATTTAAATAATATATTTAATTTTATCACAAACTTACTGAACAACTTTTTGAGCCTCAACATCCCAAATTTTTACTGTCTTATCTCCTGACGATGTGAGCAATTGTTTACTATCAGGAGACCATGATACAGCAAAAACACCACCTTTATGAGAATCATCTCCAACAATTTTGGAAAGATCAACAAGTTTTTCACCTGTCTCTCCTTCATATAATAATACCTTTATTGAAAAAGTTTCATTTTAAAAAAATATTAAAATTGTAGTAAGATAAATATAAAACAACCCATCGCTTACTTTTTTATCTGAACCTATAGTTACGAAATTGCTACCGTCAGGTGAAAATCTAACCCCTTGGACAAATGCTGTATGGTCCTTTATTGTCATTTTTTGTTTAAAAGGTGGTCCATGAAAAAATACAACGGTAAAATCATCAGAAGCTGTAGCTGCTCGTAGAGGTCGTTTCTGTCGAATGCTAACACTATTAACCACTTTAGAGTGTCCGATGATCTCTCCAACTGATGATCCGGAATCAAACAAAAATGCATGACCGTATCTATAAATTTTTAATACAATCAGCAATTCAAATCATAATGTCTAGTATAAAAAATAAATATATCGTACCTTTCTTTACCATTACCAACAGCAATGATTCTTTTACTTTCGAAATCCCATGCGATATCATTAATCCTATCAGCAATAACTTTAACTTCATTTTTCAATATATGTTCATCTTGAATCGCATCCCAAATTCGAACATTCCCATGAATATCTAAATATTATTATAAAATAGGTCAATTCTATTGAATAGAGTAAATAATATCTAAAATAGCATTAATGGAAGTCGTCAGTTTACCTCCAGACGCAACATAATAACCACTGGGAGAATAACGTGCAACAGTGGTATTTACTGAATGTCCAGTATATTCCTTTGCAATGGCTGGATTCTACTTGAACCGAATAAATAAATTGATAAATCACAAATGAATGCATCAATTGTATAATATTATACAATAATTTAATAACTTGCAGCTAAACTCCTGATGAAAACAGTTTTGCCATTCGTATAAAGAAAATTTTCTCCTTTTGGGTCAACTCCGAGTTGAACGGCTTGACCACGAGAAGTAGCTGGAGTACAAGCAAAAATACTTTCTAAAAATATAAATAAAAACAAAAGAATTATATACAAGTGATAAAATAATCGTTATAAAACAAAGGAATTATTAAAGCAAGTATTAACTTTGGCTATACGACATTTTTCGAAACAAAAACTTAAAAAATCAATTTAGCATGAAATTAACTATTTAATCGCCGATCAGCAAGTTCGCATTATCTGTTATCTGAATCACGTGAAAATGGCAATTTCATTTTAATACTTTTTTTTGTTATATTGAAAAGTATAATAATCTTTGCTTATAATTGCAAGATTTTTTTTTTTTTTGTAATTTTCCCATTTCTTGATTGGTTTCTATATATCTTATAAAGAAGTGAAATAAGATTTTAATAAAATAAATAATATTTAATAATACATTAAATTTTATTATAAATGTCTTTTTGATTAAAGTTCAAACTCCTCTCTAATAATTATTTTTATAATCTTAGCATCTAAATGTCAATCAGGTGTAAATTGGATTATTTGTCATCATGTGTTCAGGACTTTAGATATAAAATAGAACAGTTCATAATAAAATATAACAGTATTGTCGATTCTTAAATAAAATATAACAATAGGTAACAAAATTTACTAATATCGAACAGTAAAATTAAAGGTAGATAAATAACAATAGTACTTTTGTATAATAAGTCTCGCTATTTTATAGAATGATGTCAGCAATAAAGCATACATTCGTACTCAAATATATTAATAAAAGTAAATTCAAGGAATATTCGTTGATCCAGATTCCGATTCAAATTTTTTCACAATTGAATTACTTCGTCCCCCACGCGAACATATTAAGTACATATATAGATGTGAAGAATTGATTATTATAGTACTGGTATAAATGGCGGTTTACACTGAGGGATTGTCTGCAATCTACCTTCTAGGAATGCTTCTAAGAAAAAGTGCTAAAAAAAAAATTGTTAAAGCAGACTTATATACAACATTTGCTTCGAAAATAAACATCTTTAAATAATTTTTATTTATTTATTTGAATTTCAAAACTATGGTTAGAGAATAAAATAAGTTATCTATCACTTCCCACCATGTATTGATGATGAATTCAACTGCAATCATAATGATAATAATACCTGCAAGTATCACACCTTACAAGATTCCTAGATCCACTTACACTGTATAAATTATCTTGCTTTTGATGTTTACACCTCTTTATTTCGGCAGGAGTTTCTCTCCACCCATTTTGCCAATCAAGATATTTATAACCTAGTCCTTTTACTTCTTCTTCTGCTTTATCTCCTTTTGCCCAAATAATTTCACTATCCAGACGCCTTCTATCATATGCACTTAATGTCTTTGGTGGTACAAAGGATTCAAGGTCAAGGTCTTGCTTGATCGCCTTACACTTATGGCATCTGACACGCCATATATAATTTGGACTGAAACCGCAATTATGACACTTCCATTGACTTATTGAGTTAGAACTGTTCGCTTCAGCATGCATGTTTTGGGGATGTGCTTTTGCTTGCTTTTCCTTGGATTCATTAGCAAAGCCTTTAGTGGATAACTTGGTACCCTGGCGCATCTTGTTTGTATTCACAGAAGAATAAATTGTCTTAGCTTTTTCGAAGCCGAGGGCTTCCCAATTTTTGTCGAACTGAATTAAATTTTTCCAGTCGTCTTTATCAAAACTTTCATGGTTGCGAACGACATAAGAGAATAGAGCACGGAAATTACTCTCGTCGTAACTTAAATCGAGCTGTTGCAAGAGTTGTTGAATTTTGGTGACTTGTGCCATAATTTCTTTGAGCGTCAATTTTTTAAAATTTATACCCATAATTTTTGTGCGACATTTTGATTGTTACATAATTTCGGTGACCACAAAAATTCCATATGTGAATTTCCTATTTGTCGTGTGATCCTATAATGCATAATCAATACCATTAGTTGAAGTTTAAAAATATCAGGGATTTTCGCATATGGTAAAATTATATAATGTTTTTTTTCTAACTGACTCCTTGATCATATTAAAAAGCTCTTTTCGGTCAATCTACTGCGGTATAAATTCAGGATTATCGAATCCCATTCCTCTCATCCATAAATTTATCATACTCTTGCCTATGTATTCATCTGCTACCATTGTGCTAAATATATTTAAAATTATCCGATTGATGATCTTTGGACTATATGTTGGATCAGAAGTGTCAATTAATTAACTTTGGTCTTCTCTTTTGGTTGATATGACTCAAATATACTTAAATCAGATGAATTGGAGTTTGATTTGATTTAAAAGATTCTTAGGAGGTAGGTTTATGTTAAAGTATTTTTCTATTGTTAATACTTTAAAGAATATTTATTTATATATTTTTTTTTTGTAAGTTTTGTTTATGTAAGTGAAAAACATCTTATTATATATTTTTTAAAAGATTTAAAAAATGTTTATTAATATTCATTTTGATTTTTTTTTATAAATTTCTTTCATCAGACTTAACTAATCTGTAATCTATTTTTTTGATAAATGATTTATTAGATATCCAAATTAATTAATTTCAAATTGCATTTTTAAGGTAAATTCTTAAATATCTAAAGTATTTTTTATGTTAAATGATAATAATATAGTTATTTGATAAAAATATTTAAGCCTATAGAAAATAGTAAAGAATGTTTTATAAAAAATATTTTAATGTAAAGTTATTATTCACAAAATGACTAATTTTTACATAAAATTTTTAGTAATATGTAAATATAAAATAAAAGGATTATTATATCAGTTTAATTATATTATATAATATTAAAAAGAATATATTATACTATTATATTATATTACTTATTGCAAAAATACAAATATATTAATTTTTATTTAAAAGAATAAAAATATATTTCTAATAATTATTTAAAGTGTAAATAAAAAACTATTTATTATATAAAACTAAATAAATTGCAAATATATAATTTTAATCCATTAAGTACTCTAAGGAGGGTCTTGTTTCAATCACCACTTTGAGGACTCATACTGCATAAATGTGACAGGTGACATTTTTCCACTTTCTATTGTAAAGACTAAAAGGAGGACGTATATACGATAGCAAGTTTCTTTATGTAATCTGACTATATGCATTGAATTATGTTTAATAAAGATAGTTGTATTTCATCCCATCTTTAAAAAAAATTTTTTTAAACATATATTATTTATAGTAAAATTTTGAGTTATAGACTTAATAATATAAATTAATTCTTTAAAATTTGCAAGATATTTGGAATATTGTAATTGTGATATACAATAATTAACTGAAGATATTAAATTATTACATACTATTAGTATTCTGAAAAAAATCTGATCTGATCTGAATCTGCAGATTTGATCTGAAATGAATTCAGATTAGTTTGCAAATTTAAGATCTATAGATCTAATCTGAATCAAATAAATCTGATCTGAATCAGATCAGATCAGATCAGATCATAATACAAAAAAGTTTGGATCTGATCTGATTAGAGATGGAATCTGGACGAATGAAGAAATCTGAACGAACAGTTCCTAAACGAACTAAAAGTAAGTTCATTCTTTATTTACTTTATTAATTATTAGGGAACGTAATTAATATTCCCTTTCTCTTTTTTTTAGAAAACTAGACAAACGGATAAAGCTAAACAATTTTTTACTTTATTAATTATTAGGAAAAGTAATTAACATTTCCTTTTCTCTTTTTTTAGAAAACTGAATAAATAGATAAAGTTGAATGAATAAACTAAGAAGTTAGTTCATTCATTACTTTCATTTTTTACTTTCAAGAAACGTAATTAACATTCCCTTCTCTTTTTTTTGGACAAATATAAAGTTCATTCTTTTTTTACTTATTAATTATTAGAGAAATTAATTAATGTTTTCTTTTCTCTTTTTTTTTTTAGGAAACTGAATGAACAGATGAAGCTGAATGAACAGAACTTGAATAAATGAACTAAGAGGTTAGTTTATTTATTTTTTTCATTTTTTTACTTTCAGAGAATGTAATTAACTTCTCTCTTCTCTTTTTTTTTAGAAAACTGGACAAATAGATGAAGCTGAATGAACAGAACTTGAATGAATGAATTAAGAGGTTAGTTTATTCATTTTTTTCATTTTTTACTTTCAGGGAACGTAATTAACATCTCTCTTCTTTTTTTTTTAGAAAACTGGACAAACAGATGAAGCTAAATGAATGGAACTTAAACAAACGAACTAAGAGATGAGTTTATCATTTTTTTCATTTTTTACTTTTAGAGAACATAATTAATGTCTCTCTTCTTTTCTTTTTAGGAAACTGAATGAACAATTAGATTCAAATCAGTTTAGTTTTAGATTTGAATCAGTTTCAGTTCAGTTCAGTTTCAGATTAATTAGATCCAGATCAGTTCAGTTCAAATCTCAGTTCAGATCAGATCTAGTTAGATTCAGATCAGTTCAAATTTGTTTCAGACCAGATTCAGATCAGATCAGATTTAAATCAAATCTGATCTGAACTGATCTATTCAAAACATTACATATTATATAATAAATATATAAATAAAATTTATTTATATATACAACTATTTGAATATAATTTGAATTTTTATATTATTAAAAGATTTAAACTTATAATATATAATATTATAGAAAAGTTAATTTAGAAAACAAATAAAATCTTTTAAATTTTGCTATAAAATATAATATTTTTTATATTTTATAAAAATACATATATTATATAAATTCTTTTTAAGTATACAATAGATTTGATTACTATAAAAATTCTATATATTTTACTCTTTATAAATATATATCTTCTCTAAGTATGCATTTTACTATTTTTTTAATTACAATTCTAAAAGAAGTCCCTTATTAAAAAAATATCATTATATATTATAGTATATTTTATTAAGTCTCTATATTATTTAAATACATTTTAATAAAATATTATATTACCAAAAATTACTTAATTGAAATATTATTTAGCTGAAGTTTATTTTATAAAAAAAATATTTTATCAAAGACTATTTCACCAAAAATTAATTTTTTAATAAAATAAAAAATTTAAATATAATAATTATTTTGAATATTATATTTGAATGACTCAGTATTTAAATATTTATTATTACAAAAATAAAATAAATAAATAAAAATATTTATAAATAAAAAAAATAAAAAAAAATTAAAAAATATATAATTTTAGCAAAATATTCTTTTTGCAAAATATATTTTAGCCAAATAGTATTTTGATTAAATAATTTTTAGTAATATGATATTTTAATAAAATATCTTTTAATAATACAAGTTTAGCAAAATGAATTTTAGTAAAGTAAATTATAATGAAATTAGTAAATATTTATTATATTAAGCTAATTACAACTTATTATTAATTTATTAAATAAATTAAATAAAATTTAATTATATAAAAATTTAGATTGAAATAATTAATCAGTTAAAATCAGGTTTAAATAATAACTATTATAATTATATAATGATTTCTATTTGTTCATATAAATAAAAAAAATAATAAATTTATTAAAATATAAAAATAAATAAGTAATAAGATTTCTATAATAATTACAAATAATTTTATTAAGAAGAAATAATAAATTATATAAAAATCAAAATTTTTTTTGCTGATTTATTACGAAAAGTAAAAAAATTTCTTTAAAAAATAAATATTTTTCTATAATATTAAAATACTAAATATTTTTAAATTTTACAAACTTATAATAAAAATATATGAATTTAAGGGAATAACTCTCCTTACTGATTCTTATATCCATTTCTTTTAAGAAGTTTGAGAAAGAAAAGTTACTTTTTTTTGCTACTAAAAAAAGTAGTTTTTTAATTAAAAAAAAGGGGTTCTACATCACTAAAGTTAACTAAAAAGCTTTAAAAAGTATGAATAATAGTTTTCAGTTTATCAAGTTTCTTTATATATCAGGTCTTTGATAACTTCTAGTCACTTATGTTTTATTTTAAATTGATACTTGAAGACCATTTAGTATTCTAAGGTACCTTCTATGAGTATAAGACAGAAAAGTAAGCTGCTTTTAATAAATCCAAAAGTAAGTTTAGTATGAAGTCTCTTTGGAAATGAAATACTTTTTACAGAGTTGATGCATAGTTTGATGCAGTAGGAAGAGTCTTTTTTAGTATTTTTATTTAGTGAAAAATCTCTTTTTATAAATTTAAATTCATTTTTTGATAGTAAAAAGATAAAAGAAGCATTAGTTTTTAAGATACTTATGAAGAAAAATATAAAACCCAATCTATACGATATTACATACTGATATATAATAGAGAAGGCAATATTTTAGCCAAACCTATTTCAATTATTAACTAGTACCTTAAGCTAAAATTTTTGCATATTGTTGGACATTCATAATGCAAGAAGTAGGAAGGTATCAGAAAATTGATTGATAGCTGATCATCTGTTGATAATTAGTTTTATTGTTATATAATTTCCTGTAGGTTTTATTTCACAATAATGATCTCTTAATTTAGCCTTTTAAGATGATGTAATGTGTTGTAATTAAAAAATCAAAAAAAAAGTAGAAAAGAAAATATAGATGCAGTATTAGATTATATTAACATAGAGTTTCAGAGAGAGATAAGCATTATTAGAGAGTTTTTTTTGTACTATCTTCATATGTAAGCAGTCATCTCAATTCTATAGAAGAATGTTCAATGATGTTATTAAGAATTAGCCTATTATAGGAAAATACTATTAGATATATTTATAGCATAGATAGAAGGTTATAGATAAGATAGCATAAGCAGTCATCTCAATTCAGCTAGAGTAATTGTAATATTATTAGAAACTGATTTAATAAGATAAAGAAATAGAAATAGTGTATGTAACTTTGTTTCTTTTCATATATTTTTAGTGATAGTTATTTTTAGTTAGTTTCTTATTTCTGAAGGTTGATACTAGCAGCCAGCTTCTATAACTTCATCAATATTTCAAGCTAATTAGAAGTTCCAGGTAAATTAAAGGGAGATTTAGATGGACTGGTTTAAAAGATTAGTTAATAATTTTTAGCACTGAAGTATGAAGAAGATTCAGAGTATAAATTATCTGAAGTTCAGCAATATGGCCTCACTCTGAGGACCTATATTATATAAGTGTGATAAGTAGTACTTTGCTGCTTCAGAGGGTGTATTATGGATTTACAAAAAAATTTGGTTTGATGTCTTTTTACTTAAGTAATTATAAACAATAAAAATTTCTATCCATCTTGTCTTCAAAAAAAAAGTAAAAATAAAAATAAAAATAAAAATATATGAATTAGTAAAGAAAATTAAAAAACTTTTTAAATGTTTATTTTTTAAAAAATTAAAAATTTTAAGTTAAGTATTAAAGTTATTATAAAAAAATGCAAGTTTAATAAAATTTATATAAAAAAAAAGAAATTTCTTATTTAAATTATAACATTAAAGATTCAAAAACAAATTTATTTATCTAATAAACCTTATAGTAAATCAAAAATAGGAATCTCAAACTTATTTTTAAAGAAAATTTTTATAAATAATGTTCACTAAAATATAAACTTTAAAGAATTTATTTGACAGTCACCGGAGGTTAATTTGCAAATAATTCACCAGGTGGTGAATTTCACCTTGATTTTCATAATGCATAAATTTATATTTTAAATTTCACCTATTTATATTAACCATTTTTGGTTAGTAATTTTTACCTGGTTTGATTGTTTTTTTTCTTCATTTCTTTTTCATATTTTTTTTGTTTCTTTCTTTTTATTATTTTGTAGGTAATAGTAGTATTATACTATTGTTTTTTAATGTCTTGTAAGTAATAGTGGTTTGTAATAGTTGTATTTCTTTGGTTTTTCTATATAGTTGCATTTTTCATTTTTAACTTTTGACATTTTTAACTTTGACCTTAACAATTTCAAACTCCGACATTTCAAACTCCGACGCGAACTCTGACTCTATAATTCAAACTCCGACATTTCAAACTCCGACGCAACTATAATTTCAAACTCCGACGTTTCAAATTCCGACGTGAACTTTGACCTTAACAATTTCAAACTCCGACATTTCAAACTCCGACGCGAACTCTGACTCTATAATTCAAACTCCGACGTTTCAAACTCCGACGCGAACTCTGACTCTATAATTTCAAACTCCGACATTTCAAACTCCGACGCGAACTCTGACTATAATTTCAAAACTCCAACATTTCAAACTCCGACGCGTACTCTGACTCTATAATTTCAAACTCCGACATTTCAAACTCCGACGCGAACTCTATAATTTCAAACTCCGACATTTCAAACTCCGACGCGAACTCTGACTCTATAATTCAAACTCCGACATTTCAAACTCCGACGCAACTATGCGAACTCTGACTTTATAATTTCAAACTCCGACATTTCAAATTCCGACGCGAATTATAATTTCAATCTCCGACATTTCAAACTCCGACTGAATTCTGACTTTAAATAATTTCAAACTCCGACACTAAAATTTAAACTCCGATATTTTAAACTCCGATTATAATTTAAACTCAGATGTAGTAAGTGATATATTACTAATTAAACACAAGCTTTATTTTTTCCATCATTTTAATTACATTAATTATTTTTATTGGTAGTTTAATAGATGGTTGCAAATGCAGATGTTTTTTACTTTTCTCTTTTTTTTTATTATTTGTAAATAATTGTTTCTTTTTTCTATTTTAACCCATTTATTAAACAAAATAAAAAAAAAGCATTTTTATAATAAAATCCTAAATTTACCAAAATTTCTTTGATAAATTAATAAATATAAAATTATGTAATAAAAATCACATGATGTAGTGAAATTAACCTCCGGTGAATTATTTAAAAATTCACCTCCTGGTTAATTATTTTTTAAATTAACCTCCGGTGAGCATTAAAATCGTCCAACTTTAAATACTTTAGGTTATGAAGTTTAAGAAAGTTGTGGAGAAAATAACTTCATAAGAAAATTTTACTAGCATGCATTTTTATGGTCTTGTAAATTAGCAATTTTATTTATAAATGATTGATAAATCATCTGATCACAGTATTAAATTTGAAAATGGCAATAATAAAACTTTATAACTTCTTTAAAAATAATAAAGTTCATAATGTACATACCATAATTTATAAATAAATTAAGAATTAAAATTAGATGTAAAAAATTATTTTTAAAGAATTTTTTTTTTTTTTGAAAATTGAATTGGAAAATTTAATTTAAATATTTAATAACTTTAAAATTAATATTTTATTACTATATAAGATAAAAGAATAAAGTAAATTTTATTGTTTATTTATTATTAAAATTTTATGTTTTTAAGTCTAATAGTATTTAATTTCAAATAATACTTTGATTTTTTTAATCGGATGATTTATGTATATTGTATTTTTAAAATAACTACTATATAAATATAAATCCGATTATCACTTTTAATATTTTATTATGTTAGTTATTAATTTTCTTAACCTTTGATACTGATTAGACCCTTAACTGTTAAGATTACTTTTGATCAAAATTTTAAAAAGATCAATTTCTGATTATAATTTTTGTGATATTTTCTGGTCAAAATTCTGGACAATGCTTTTTTAAAATTTGCCAGAATTTTAAATCTATTAAAGCAATAAGTGGGATCCCAAAAATTATTTATATTGATACTTGAATTTGCATAACTAATTAGTAAAATTTCCAAAAAAATGCATATTATAAAGATAGCCGTAACTTGAGATTAGAAAAATTCGATTATTTTGATCAACCAATTGAATTTTCAAACTTAAATTTGAATAAAAATACAAAGTTTGAGCACAACAGTATTACATCTACTTGCATAATTTTTGTCTTTCTTTTCTCTTAATTATAAAAGCTGTGGGACGATAAGAATGCATATGGGCGTCGATGGAATTGCGGAAATGTAAATATGCGCATTTGAATGATTTATAAAAATTTGTAGATAGGTCCTTATAGGAAATAACAGTCTATAATTAGTGATTTGTTAAATTTGTTAAAATTAAATTCATTTAGAATTCAACATTCTAACTATTATAAAAAAAATTTTTTGTTATGATGCTATGCTGAAATAGTTTTTTTTACTAATGCGGTAACGGATATTGAAAACAGTTCGGCATTACGAAATTACGGGCATCTTCCCCGTAATATCAGGGTAATACGCCCTTCATGTATAATTTCGGTTTTATTCGGTTAATAAAATCGTGCGACCTGAGCAAAAAATCCGAACAACGCCCAACGCCCAACAGTAATTTCTAATTTTAGGATGGCTGAATGAGTTGAATGAGCAAGAAAGATCACGTTGTTTGAAATCAGGATGATCTCATGTAACATTGTAACTATTGTAAAACTTAAAATTTATCATTATTAAAATATATGTATGAGATTATATTGAAAAGTTTTACCTTTACTAAAACTGATTAATCAATATTTATTACTCTCGTGTTAAATTTAAACATTATTATTATTATTTTTTTCTCTAATTATTTCATCAATTTCATCATCTCTAGATATATTCAACGTAATGTGAAAATTACGTAAATTATATTTAAAAATTTTGACTGTATACTATTAATTGTTGTCCTATTCTTTCTAAGTTTAACTCTTTATTATATCAATTTCAACAAATTATAATGCAAATTATTTTTTACGTAAATATTTGTAATCTATCCTTATAAAAACAAGGTAGTGTTTCGAAGCGATCGACATTGCACGTGTTGTGGAACATCCCACACTCGGTCATAAATAAGTAATACATAAGTTTTGATTAATGTTTACTATTTTCAATTTTCCTCCTCAAAAAATTTCTTTTTCGTATTATTATAGTAAAAATAATTTAAGATATCAATTCTATATTTTTAATAAACAAAAGGATAAAAAAAAAAACTATTTAAAAGGACAATGTATTCTTTTTTTTTAATCACTTTTATAAAGTATTAACTAACCATATAAGTTACTTTTTCTCTTTTTTTAGGTTCGGTTTAAACTCTTTTTTCACGGAAAAAGTTAAATCTGTTTCTAATCAAGTTGCGTTGCAATTGTTTTGAACCATTTGGTTCAGCTGTACGGCGCAGCAAAAATACTCGCCGTTACCAATCCTCCTCTTCCCCTCCTCGTAATCATCAATACCAAAAATTATATTCGAATTCTTCACCCTCCCATTCCCCCCCTCTTTCTCCTTCTACCAATCAACAATTTATTCCTGATATAATGTCTTTTACCACAATACCATTTGAAATATTAATCGAAATTTGTGATTATTTACATCCATCAGATTTATATAATCTCACAATGGTTTGTAAACGATATAGATCATTATTATGGAATAAAACAAGTACGACGACACAATTAATTTGGAGAAGCTCAAGGAAAAAGTTTATCACGAATTTGAACGTTGATCCACCCGAAAGGATGTGTGAACAAGAATTTATATGGTTAATGTTATTATTGAATAAATGTATGTTTTGTGATCAAACTGACAAATTTGAATTAACTATGCATTGGGAGTTTAAGATGTATTGTTGTTTCGAATGTTTGAAACAAAGAACTGTTAGGTGAGCATAAAAATCAATTATTATTATTATTATTTTTATTTTTACCTTGTAATTTAAAAACTTTATTGATTGAATATATTTTTTTTTAGTAAATCAACATTATTAGAAAAATATAAGTTTCCTGAAGAATTATTCGTTTGTTTACCACAATTACAAAAGAATCTTAATCCAAGGGATCCACCAATATATTTAATCAAGGACGTTGAAAATTTATTATTACAATATAATTATGAGAAAGATAAGCAAAAATGGGTTAAAGAACAACAAGATAAAATGTCTGAATTAAATTTAGAAAATGAACAATACAATACTTTACATGATCAAGTAAGATATGATCATACCGAAAGATTAGAAAGATTATTAAGAAAATTACACGATTTTTATTCTAATCATAGAGTATAAAAAATATTAATTTTTCCTTTTTTTTTGGAGAGAAAAGGGGGAGGATGAAAGCGTTGAAACAAAAAAAAATATAGATTAATTAGATGTTTAAAAATTTATAATTTCTACGAAATAATCTTTTTTTTTTTTAGAACTTTTATAATAATTAAAAATAATAATTAATCGAATTATATAGTTAATTTCTATTAATATAATTTGTTTAAAATAAATATTTGTATGATCAAGATCAAAAAAAAAAAACAAATAAAAATTTCGATCAGCTTTTGATCACTTTGATTTTGAACCTTAACATTTGATCGGTGATATCAAAAAAAAAAACATAAATATTGAATTCGATTAGGACAAGCCAAGAGGCTCAAGAGGCTCGTATGATTAAGCCATAAAGTTAGGGGGCTTTATGTATGTGGTGGCTTAATTCGCTAACAAAATGGCTTTAATGGCTTACAATAATAGCAAATAATAAGACGCGATGTCGCGTATGATTAATTAATTATTTTTAAGTAATCTGAAATTATTAATTATTAAACGTACAGTATAATAATATAAGTAGCATTCAGTTAATTATTAAATTGTTAAATTATTAAAATTATTTTATCATTATCTATTATTTGAAGTAAAATTCGTAAGAATGTCTCTTGTATCTAATGAAATCAAATTGATAAGAAAAAGAATTATATATTACAGTATAATATATATTTTTTATGAATTAAAAAAAATAATTTGATTAAAAAATTTCATGATTTTTTTTTTCTTTAGCGTCAAGAAATAAAAATTAATCGCGCGTAGAAAAAATAATTCCGCAAAATATGGCGTATAAAGAAACAAATAAAGACGAAGCAATTTGGCGCAGTTCTCAATATTAATAATCATGCCACATAAAATTATTTATAAATGAATTAACCACGTAAAAAAGAAATAAAAATTTTTAACTAAGCCATTTTATATTTCACCAGCCATCATTCTCATTTTATTTACCACAAGCCTCAACAATTATCAATTATTAACGTGTCTAATTTATAAAAAATTTCGTAATTATTTTTGATAATGTTTCGTGGATTTGGATTGGAGGTTTTATTAATTACGAGTAAAATTTAGCCACCAAAGGTTTCATCTAAGGTCGATGGTCATGAAAGAAAAAATTGGGTATAGGAATTTTTTTATAAGATTTGTAAGATTATACAATGCATTAGAATAAAAAAAGAATAAAAAAAATATACTACTTGAACAACTTTTCGGGAGAACAAAGAAAAGCATCGGATAATTTTTATGTAATGCAATCGATATGTATGAAAAGTGATTTCCCCACAAATGCAATTTGATGCAAAAACATTTATGAGATCCCGGGATCAGGTACAATTTTTAAATTATATCAATTCATTATAAAAGATTCATTAATTTTTAAAATTTGTTAATTCATTATGAATTTTATTTCAAAAGTACTTTAGAAAATTTATCATTTTCTTTAAATCTTATAGAAAACTCTTGTTAAAATTTAAGATCTTTCATTATAATTATTATTTACATCAAAAGAAATTTCACATCATGTTGATTCAATTCTCATATTCACTTAAGTCAAAAAAAAAAATAACGGATGAGGAAAATAATCGTCCATAAAAATTGTTCATTTATAACCTTATAACCTATGCTATTTGTCGAATCATCAGTATAAGAACCTCTCATACATAAATCCTTCAAAAAAAAGTTTGATTGTTTTTTTGTAAATTAAAACCTCTTGTTAGAAAAGTGGTTTTCAAAGTAAAAAAAAAAAAAAGAAAAGAAAAGAAATAAAATGAAATTATTATACAAATTAATTATTATAATACACCAACGATAAAGTCATAAAGTCCTGTTATAATTTATATACCCAATATCAATAAAAAAAATATATTCATTCAATATTTCACATCATAAAAATATATTCAACCAATATTTCACAACTCAAAAATATATTCAACCAATATTTCACAATACAAAATATATTCAATCAATATTTTACAGAAAAAAAAAATAAAACCATCTCCAAACATCATCGTCTTAACAGATAAGGATATTCTGTACTCATATGTAAAGTTCTAAATATTCTTTCTAATCTTTCGTTATCATCATATCTTCCAAAATCATGTTGTTTACGATATTCATTATTTTCAATTTTTAAGTTTTCAATATCTTTTTGTTTTCTTTTTATCCAATTCTCTTTTTTACTTATTGATAATTTGTTATATTCCTTTAAAGTTTGTTTTACTTGTTTCATCAAGAATAATTGTGGTCGTTGTGCATTTGGTGCTAGTGGAACAATACACGTTAATACATTTTCGGATATTTCCCATTCTTTTATTAACGTATCACGACTTATAAAAAAATAAATAAATAAAAAGATTAGATTAATTAAATTAAAATGGAAAAGAAAATCTTTTATTAAAGATAGAAAAAAAAAGAATCTTACCTAACAGTTCTTTGAGCCAAACATTTAAAACAACAATACATTTTAAATTCCCAATACATGGCCAATTTCCATTTATCCTTTTCATCACAAAACATACATTTTTCCAATAATAACATCAACCATATATATCGTTGCTCACACATTCCCTCAGGGCAGGGAAGTGTCAAATGTGGTACAAAATTTAATCTCGAAGTACGCCAAATTAATTGAGTTGATTCATTTGTCTTATTCCATAATAAACTTCGAAATCTTTTACACACCAGTGATAAATTGTATAGATCAGAAGGATGTAAATAACTACATATTTCTATCAGTATTTCGTTAGGTAAAGTTGTTGCCATTATTATGTGATGATTATGATGCTTTTTGTGAGGGAAAAGGAAAGAGGAAGCTGATGATGATGAAAAGCGTCGAGATGTTCTTGGTGTTGTTGATGCTGAGTTTGGAGGAGGTTTTGATACTTTTTTTTGAAGGGGGATTATACGTTGAAGAAAAAACGTTATGAACGCCACGGTTGATAATTTTGTAAAAAAAAAAAAAAAAAAAGGGAGAGGGGGAAAAAAAAGGAAAGAAAAGAAATAATGGTTTCAAAAAAAAGTAACAGGTTTATGTTTTTTTTTATGAAACGAAGAACGATGATGATGGAATATATATGTTTTTTTTTATGGATCTTAACAATGAATCTTTTTTGAAACAAACGATTATAAGGAAAAAAAAAAAAATAANAAAGGGGGGTTTAAAAAAAAAAGAAGTAATTAATTAATAACAAAGGGATACTTCATATATATATATATTATTTATTAAAAGAAAACTTGTGACTAGTTTTTTTTTTTATTATGATTATTATTATTCTCGTTAAAGGAAAAAAAAGGTTGATTTTTTTTTTTACAGATTATATAAAAAAATTTTTTTTTTTAAAAAAAAAAAAAAATATCGGTATTTATATTTGGTACGTATTTGTAGTTTGTACTATTTTTTTTTGTTTTAAGGCTCAACTTTCAAAAAAAAAAAAAATTAAGGCTTTACCAAGAACGGAGCGATGATCAAATATTCTTTTCCATTTATAGCCATATTGTGGCTATTTTATAACGAACAACTGTAAACTAAAATAAAAAAAAAAATTTTTTTTTTCACTTGCATATATTATAAAAAAAATTATATATATATTTTACAGGGTTACTTAATTATTAACAAGTAAAGTGATATTATTCGATATTTATGGTATGTATGTTGTATGTATATAAAGAATGAATTACAAATACAAAAAAGTGCAGTTTCAAAAAAAAAAATAAAATAAAATAAAAATTCCGGTTAAGAACTGTAAAAAGATAAAAAAAAAAATGATTCAAAGATCTTTTTGTTTATTGTTTATTCTACAATATCCCCAGAAAAAAAATTTTTTTGTAGACGAAAAAAAACAAAAGATCCTTTGTTCACTATATATGCAAATGCTAGTCATTTATAAATTATTAGAAGATCAAATGGTAATACATTTACATAAACAAGGAAACCTAAAAAAGTAAATATGAATAATGAAAGCACATCACTGTATAAAAAAAAAGACTATTTGATACTTTGCCTCATTAAAAGAGCTTAGTAAATCATGAGTAAATCATAAGTTAAGTTAAACTAGGTAATTTTCCTTTTTTAATTTTCGGCCTTTTGAACTGCGTCGTATTGCCGTAATTCGTCTTTAATGAGTGCATATTTTCGCGGATCATTCACGTGAAACTCATATTCGTGGACCGCAGCTTGATTCCCTTTTTTTTTAATTTTTAAACATTTTCTTTTTTCGAAAAAATGATCCTCTATTACCAAGAATGGATTATATTAATTGATTTTCGTCAAATGAACTGTTTTTTTTTCTTACTTTACTTGTTATCCCAACTGGTAATTAGTAATTTAACTGATTTTTTCCAAATATTATTATTATTGATAAGCTCCACATAAAAAGTATGCATGTATGCATCCTAACGCATTTATTAATGCATAAATATGATTGGTTGATTCATGTAACAATGAAAAAAAACAAAGTTAGAAACAATATATATACACTTTTAAGGCAAACACTTATTATTCTTTTTTTTTTTTTTTTTAAATTAAGGAGGAAAATAAATAGAATAATAGACGAATTAGAATGGAATCCTGTGACCTCATTAAATTGAGGCTTTTGTATTAATATTATTCTGTTATTTATTATTTTTTTTTCTTCTTTTCTCACGCAATTTAGCCTGAAAGCCGCATATACATAAAAGCTAACTTTAAATGATTATATTAAAAAGAAAATCTTTTAACCTTTCTTAAAGTGAACAAGTTTCCATCAACCTGGACTTTGGACGGCATTTGTTTGTAATGTGGGGATCAATTCTTATTATTCTTTATTCACTGATGGTTTGATTCTTTTTTACACTCAAAAAGTCAAGTGTTGAGATAACTTATTACTTTCTAAACTACTTTGGTCTACAAGAAAATACTACGAAACGGTTGTGAGACTCCGTTAATTGATTATTTGATGATGATCATTGATTTACTTGTGATTTAATACTGATTTAGTCTGAAACATGCTCCTCTCAATTGATCTACAATTTAGAAATAGTTACTAATTGCAAAATAAATTTCTTAATCGAGTTATTTTCTTACTTTTATTAGTAATTCGGTAACTTTCGTAGCATGATTAATATTACTAAATGATATCATTAGTTTGATTCTTATTATGGATGTGATATAATCGTAATCGAATGTCATATCACATGATCACAAGTATCATATTCTTGGCAATCATACGTTCATTTTTAAAATGAAAGCCACACAAGTCTGAGTAAGTGAGTATTCGTGCTAAGCCAAATTTCCTTTTTTATTTAACTCGTTTATTCCTCCCCCCTGTTATTACCGATTAATCTCGATCATATTAAGATATAAAATCATTTAAAACAATTTCTAAATTTAGAATATTTTTTTTTCTATTTTAATCTTTAACGAAGAATCTAGATGGCTTAGAGAATTTACTGCTTATTATTTATTTTAAATTTCAAGCCATCAGAATATTGAAATTTTATAATACGTAGTTCTTTACTTACATAGATACAGTGTATAACCAAGCCATATTTAATTTATTATAAACTAAGCCATTTCAAAAAAAAAAAATTTTTTAATAAACTTTTGCCGGTTACTTGATAAAATCCCGATGGTTCTGGATATAAATTTTCGGTTAATTTTGCCAAGAATGAGCTTAGACTCGATCATGTTAGTTTTAATATTTAATGTTTTTAATGTTATATAAATAAGCCACTCATAATCCAATTTGTCCTTTATTAGTATAATTAATTTTTTTCCAAGCCACGATTACTTCCTTCTTTCTCACACGTAAAACTTTGTTGTTAAAGTAATTTAGATCTTGATTTATGATTGGTTTGGAATAAATTGCTCCAAATTCTTCGATTGATCTCGATCATGGAATATTTGTTTCATTATATGATTTACGCAAAAAATGTTATAAAGTGAATTATATTATTTTTCATTTCACGTAAAAGAAAGAAGGCTTAGATGGCTCGTGAAATCGAGAAGGCTTAGGGTTTGGCTCGTGAGAATATGATAGTAAGGCTTAGGTTACGTATCTTGTTCATAATTTTATGAGCGAAAAGCAAGCCTTGAACTCATTCAAGTATGATAACTTTCTAATCAACAATTTTTTTTTTTTTTAGCCACTTTATTCGAACGGATAATTAAAATTTTTTTAATTTACTGCGCCACGTAAAATGAATTTATCGTGACACGTTAATTTTAATAATATCCCGCCGAGCCATGCTAAATTGATTTTTTAAATTAAAAAAAAATGATGAAAGGAAACTTGTTCAAATATTACCTATCCAAGCCCAAGTTAAATTTAATTTAATTATTTAAGCCATCTT
>QKYT01000568.1:54136-79387 GCA_003550305.1 Glomus cerebriforme | reverse complement strand
ATTTTGAATTAAAAATACTTAAATATCAATTCATATTTATTTATAAAAAGTAATTGTACAATTTTTATAAATCTGTTTATATAAAATGTGATCATATATTTGGTATTGTGTAATGAAATTATTCTTATAATGAAGGACTGATCAGTTCAGACGCCAATTTCGTTATATCGAGACGTACTATAACAAATTAAAGATCTTTTGACTTTGATTCAATTCAATTAACCCAAACTTGTTTGGAGGTCTAATTAATACAAGTTTTTTACAAAAAAAATCAGTAAATCAGTTCAGTTTTAGATATTTACCGACCAGTATTGGTTTGGTTAAAAACTGAACCGAATGTTTTAGTAAATTACTAATACCAATACTGATAATTTCAATTCAGTATTAGTTTTGGCAAATACCAAACTGAACTGAACTGATCAGAGCCCTAAAAGAGGGTATTTTTTAATTTAAAATATTAGTAAATATTACTAATATTTTATTTTTTATTTTTCTTTTATAAAGACTTTTAAAAGTATTTAAAAAAAAAAAAAAAAAAATAGTTAAAATTTTTTTAAATTTAGAACTATACTTTTCAGCAAAATTAAAAAGTCATTGTTAAAATATTTCATTATGGGTAAAATCAATTATGTCAGTCATAATTTTTACTAATAAAACATATAAATTACATCAAATTATATCATTATATTATGTCAGTCATAATTTAAAAAAATTTATTTTATAAGGAAGTATATTTAGAATATTATTGGATCTTATTCTTATTTAATTTATATAAATAAAAATCTAAAATGTAAAACTAATCTAGATTACTTCCTGACAATTTCTACGCCCATTTCTTCCAAGAAGTTTAAGAAAGAAAAGTTACACTTTTTGGCCATTTTGCTCTATGAAAGTGGTCTTTTAGTCATAGGAAATTGTTGCTATGTCACTGGAGTTAACTACAAAGCTTTAGAAAATATGAATACTAGTCTCCAGCTCACTAAGTTTCTTTACAAGTCAAGTTTATGATAATTTCCAGTCACCATCATCTTTTACAAAGTTGATACCTAAGAGATCGTTTGGTATTTTCAGGTACTCTTTCTTGCACAAAGTGAAGAAAAAGACTTGTGACTACTTCTGGTGAACCCAAAAGTTAACTTAGCATGAAGTTTCTTTGGAAGTAAAAACCTTTTTACAGAATTGAAGCGTGGGCTTGGATAATAAAAGAGCTCTTTCTGGTGTTCTGAGTATAGAAGAAAGTAATCCAGCTGGTTTGGTGTTTGATTGTCTTTTATTTTTAATTTAGTTTTTGTTTTTTGGTTACTTCTAGGTACCTCTCTCTAAGTAGTTTCTGAGAAGGCGCAGCTTGCTATTTTTCTTCTTCATACTCGCTACTTTAAGTGGGAGGAGTGGGGGGTATTCAAAATTTGATCTGCAGCTGATCACTGTTATGTGATTAGTTCCTATTGTTGTTATATTTCTTTAGTTTAGTTTCACAGTTAGTGATCCCTTTTGTGTGCCTTTAAGATGTGGTTTTGATTGGTTAATTAATGAAAAATATTATCTGCTTGTACCTTTTTTATTTTTGTATACTGAAAACTTCTTCTCAGTTTATTCGATCCAGTCAGTCATCAGAATACCACCTTTCTGTTTTTCTAACCTCATCTTCCTAGATTATTACTTGCATTGTCAGAAGTAGCTTTATACTGAATTTGTGTAATCAACTTTGTAGGGTCGCTGGATCAAAATATGAAGGAATTGCCTATAAAGTATGAGAGCAGAGATCCTATCGATGTGAGTAATTTTAGAAATCAAAGTATGTCTGTAACAAGTCCTAGAAGCCATTTGAAAGCTTATTTATTATATTTTTTTCTTCTTCTAGAGGCTGGCATCAGTATTCAGCCTCTATAAAGTTGTCAATATTTCTAGTTGATTTGAAGACCCAAATTTGAGGGAAGATTTAGACGACCTGATCAAGATTAGGTATGGTAGGTAAGTCATAGAAGATTTTGTTCTGGGATGATGGAAGATGGATGAATGATCTGGGGGGACCAGATGGGAATCATTTTAGGTGAAGAAGTATGTATAGGGTTGGATAGAAAGGGTGTCAGTAGATTAGAGAAAATAGTGTTAAAAAAAGTATATAAAATTCCATTAACAAGAGTGGTAGTTTTTACTGCGAGGTAAAGGTAACCTTCTAAATACTTTGTTCTTTAAGGGCAAGATGAGACTCCTCAGGCTGGTACATATGGGTTTGTGCCAAACAGTTTGGTAATAGTGATCTCTTTTCCATCTTGTTTCTCTAGTAGGTATGAAGTAACTTTATTGGGCCATCTGCTCCTTTCCAAGACTGCAGGCATGTATAGAGATCTAAGGAGGGCTAAGGAGAGCTGAAAACGGCCCTTCTTAGATAACTCACCTGCAATAGAGAAAGTGCGTACCCTTTGATAGATATGATGACTTGAATCAAATAAGAGTAACATATATTAATATATCACAGTTAGTATGCTAATAGTATATTCATGAATAATCATTAATAAATTATGAAATGAGTTTAAAGGTTTTAAAAAAAAAAACTAATCTAAATTCCTATACTATAAACCTAATATAAAAACATGCATTAAAAAAAAGTTATAATTTAATTCTCAGAACTGTTAGATCTATTTGAAAACTATTTGATTCTGCTAAATATATTTATTTATTTTTTTTTATCTTAATCGTTAAACTTTATTTAGCAAAAATAAAATAAAATAATCTAATCTAAATAAAATTAATGATTTTATTCTTATCTAATTTATATAAATAAAAATTTAAAAAGTAAAACTAATTTAGATTTTTATACTATAAACCTAATATAGAAATATATTTAACTAATTACTTTATAATAAAAAGTAGAAGCTAAACTAATCATCTAAAGATTATCTTTTCCAATCTTTTAAAATAAGTTAAAGTCTTAAAAAAGAACTGTAACTTAATTTTCAAAATTGTCAGATCCATCCAGAGGACTATCAGATTTAATTATTTAATTTAATTCAAAATGTTTCAGTTGAAAAAATTATATTAAACCAATTAGAAAATCAGAAATGGTATTCTTAAAGCCAAAAATAAAGCACAAATTAAAGGCATTTTAATTGGAAAGAAATCTACCTTTAGTTTACATCTGAATATTTATGTATAATAATAAAACTTGCTTTGTAAAATTCTTGTTAAACATATTTATTTAATATATTTATTATTTAAATTATTGTGAAACTTAAAATTATTTTTTTTTAAATAATATTTTTGAAAGTAACTCTTTTTCATAATTTTCTAACAATTTTTTTTGAAAAAATAAAAACATAACTTCAAAGCTTTTCTGAAAAGCAGAATGCTTTAAAAATCTAAGTAAAAATACTCCTATCTTTATTTTACATATAAGTTTAATAGTTTAAATTATTTATATTATTCTTTTATAAAATACATTCACAATTTTTTATCTTTTTTTAAATAACAACTTGACTATTTTTGTACTGATGCATTTGGCTATTCTAAATTCCCATTATTTATATTTTATCTATTAGAAGTGAAGTTAAAAAAAGCTAAAACTAAGAAGGTTTTGTAAGAAAGATTATGACTTTATTTACTTTATATTTTATGAATATAAGAAAGTAAAAAGAGATAAAAAGAGAAAGACTTTTTTAAAGAGTGTGAGTTTGATATATATTTTTCTTTTATAAATTTAAATTTTCATTTTTTTGGATTTTTTTTTGAAGGATATCTTATTAAAAACTCAAGCATATATTCTAATATAGACCAACAGCTTCACTTTCTATAATTTTGTATATTTTTTTTACAAATCTTAAGGAATTGGAAGGGCATCCAAAAAAATAATCTATATCTGATTATTGAAATATGATTGGTATCCTTAGTTGTTACACTCACAATTATTTATTTATTTTACAATATAGTAATTCTTTTTTAAAGTGATGTTATACATTGTTAAAAAAATCAAAAAAAAGTTTAAAAGAAGATAGGAATGCATAATTAAAATAATGTGAGGATATTGCTTAATAATATAGTATTTATTTTTCATTTTTGAATAGAAACTTAATAGTATAAAACTTATAATTAAAGTTGCCTGCCTAAACCTTTTCAAAATCCTACGATTAGTTTCGTCAAAATTTTACTATAGATTTATTATAGTTTTGGCAGAGTTTCAGCAGTTTCAGCAATTATAATAGGTTTTGGCAATTTCGCTTTTCTCCAGAGTTTCACCAGTTTTTTAATATAACTTTAATATAGTTTCAGCAGAATTTCACTTTTCGGCAAAACGCCATCTTGTCTAAATCTCTAGATTTTGGTAAGCAATTTTACTTACAATATGTAAGTAGTCATCTTAATTTGGTAAACATATACAGGATGCTATCAGAAATTGGCCTATTCAAAGTTAAAAAAAAGTAAATAGATATGTTTATAATAAAGATTTTTAAATAAGATTTTACTGTATATTATAATTCATATCATTTTAATAATGATACTAAAAATCTAAAAAGGCTATTAGAAACTAGTTTATTTACTTTTGTAATTATTAGAGGTAGGATAGTTTTTAGTTTTTAGTTTGCATTTAATTATGTAATTATTTGTGAAATTAGATTGAGAGTATATCTTATTTAAAGTAATTCTACTATTAAGTTGTATATTCTTATAATTTCAATTGCCATAGTACGATAAGCAACATTTTTCCATATATTGTAGAAGGCATATGTGAACATTAGCTGCAATGCAAAAGTGATACTTAAATACTTAATAAACAAAAAGCTTTTCATTTTGCTCATCAAAAAAAAAAAAAAAATTTTTTCTTTAGCATCTTAACTCTGGTCGAAATTATAATGTTCGGCCGGAATTAAGCGGTGATAATCAGCGCGTTTTTCTCAAAAAACAGCCTAAAACGGTTTAAGCAAGGGCTAACTACCCCAGTATCATTAAGGGTATGGCAAATAAAGCGGGACAAATAACTGTTAGACAAATATTTACTGGGGAGGCTACAGTAGTAAATTCACGTGAATAAGGTAATATATCACGTGGAGAGGAAATTTTTGATTGGTGAAGCATATTGCCAAATAGCTATTTAGTAAGCACAAATAGAATTAATAACGGCAAAAAACAGATCAGCACTGTTTAGTAAAGATTCTCCATGTCTGAATACGGTGAATCTTCGTCTTTTCACCCTCAAGGGGGTTATCCTGCAACGAATTACCTTGATCAACAACAGCAACAACAGCCGTTTGCATATCAATACTATCAATTCAATAATGCTCAGAATCAACAATTTAACGGCTCTAATCAATTTATGAATATACAACAACCGACTGAGCCATCAGTCGAGAAAGTAGAAGAGAAAGCAAGAAAATGGCAACAAATGCAATCAAAGCGGTATGGTGAGAAAAGGAAGTTTGGATTTATTGAACACGAAAAGGCTGATATGCCACCAGAACATATCAGGAAAATCATTAAAGATCACGGAGATATGTCGAGTAAGAAATATAGACACGATAAAAGAATCTATTTAGGTGCTTTAAAATATGTACCGCATGCAGTTTTAAAGTTGCTGGAAAATATGCCAATGCCTTGGGAACAGGTAAGAAAAAATTTTTTTTTGGGAAAGAAATGTTCGATAAATTTTTGATGAACTCCCGAGTATTTATAATTAATTCTAGGTTCGTGAAGTACCCGTTTTATATCATATTACTGGAGCAATAACATTCGTTAATGAAATTCCATGGGTTGTTGAACCAGTATATATAGCGCAATGGGGTACTATGTGGATTATGATGCGTCGTGAGAAACGAGATAGACGACATTTTAAGCGTATGAGATTTCCACCATTTGATGATGAAGAGCCTCCGTTAGATTATGGCGATAATATTTTAGATGTAGAACCGTTAGAAGCAATTCAAATGGAACTAGAAGAAGTTGAGGATGCACCAGTCTATGATTGGTTTTATGATCATAAACCTTTAATGGACACTAAGTTTGTGAATGGATCAACATATCGAAGATGGAAACTAAGTTTGCCTATTATGTCCACTTTATATCGCTTAGCACACCAATTGTTATCAGACCTGACGGATCAAAATTATTTTTATTTATTTGATCTAAAGTCATTTTTTACTGCTAAAGCGTTAAATTTGGCAATTCCTGCTGGTCCAAAGTTTGAACCATTGTACAGGGATATGGATGCGGCTGATGACGATTGGAACGAATTCAACGATATAAATAAAATAATCATTAGACAGCCTATTCGTACAGAATATAAAATAGCTTTCCCTTTCCTATACAATTCTTTGCCACGTTCTGTTCAAGTATCATGGTATCATGAACCTTCAGTCGTTTACATTCGTGCTGAGGATCCTGATTTACCTGCATTTTATTTTGATCCTATCATTAACCCTATTTCATCGCGCAATGTTACTGCACAAAACCTGCGAATTTTGCACGAAGACGAGATATTTAATGAAAAAGATATAGATACAGGGTTTTCGCTTCCAAGCAAAGTTGTACCATTTTTAGAAGATCGACCACTATATACAGATACGACAGCTGATGGAATTGCATTGTGGTGGGCTCCTTATCCTTTTAATAAACGTAGTGGTCGAATGAGACGTGCTGAAGATATTCCTTTAGTAAAGAATTGGTATCTCGAACATTGTCCTCCTGGACAACCTGTAAAAGTTCGCGTTTCATACCAAAAACTCATAAAATGTTATGTGTTGAATGCATTGAAACATCGCCCTCCAAAAGCCTTAAATAAAAAATTTTTGTTCCGTCAACTTAAGTCTACAAAGTTCTTTCAAACTACTGAGTTAGATTGGGTTGAGGCAGGATTGCAAGTTTGTCGTCAAGGATACAATATGCTTAATCTTTTGATTCATCGTAAGAATCTTAATTACTTGCATTTGGATTACAATTTTAATTTGAAACCTGTGAAAACACTTACTACCAAAGAACGTAAAAAGTCTCGATTTGGAAATGCCTTTCATTTATGGTAATTTGATCTTTATATATATGATATTTTTAATGTAAAATATACTAATATAAATTTTTTCCTCATTAGTCGAGAAATTTTGCGTTTGACCAAGCTGGTTGTTGATTCACACGTACAATATCGGTTGGGTAATGTTGATGCGTTCCAGTTAGCTGATGGTTTACAATATATATTTGCACATGTAGGCCAACTTACTGGAATGTACAGATATAAATACCGCTTGATGAGACAAATTAGATTGTGTAAAGATTTAAAACACCTTATTTGTAAGTAATTTGAATTTTTTTTCCTAAAAGAAAAAAAGAAGAAATTGGTTTAAAATTTATCATATAATATGTAGATTATCGATTCAATACGGGCCCAGTAGGTAAAGGACCAGGTTGTGGTTTTTGGGCACCAGGATGGCGTGTCTGGCTATTTTTTATGAGAGGAATCGTTCCTTTGTTAGAACGATGGCTTGGAAACTTATTAGCACGTCATTTCGAAGGCCGTCATTCCAAGGGAATTGCCAAGACTGTAACAAAACAACGTGTCGAATCTCATTATGATCTTGAACTTCGCGCAGCCGTTATGCATGATATTTTGGATATGATGCCAGAAGGTATCAAAGCTAATAAGTCTAAGACTATATTACAACATCTTAGTGAGGCTTGGAGATGCTGGAAAGCAAATGTTCCTTGGCATATTATGGGAATGCCTAAACCTATCGAGAACATGATTCTTAGATATGTTAAGAGCAAAGGTATGTTTCTGAATCAAGCGGAAGTTGGGCTTTCTACTATTTTTGTAATTATTTATTTTTGATTTTCTAAATATTTGTAATCTTTTGAAATTTAGCTGACTGGTGGACTAGTGTCGCACATTACAATCGTGAAAGAATACGAAGAGGTGCAACCGTTGACAAAACGGTAAATAATTTTTTTAATCATATGGTATTATATAAAAAACGTTTTATTTTAATGTTTCCTTTTATTTAATTTTTTATAGGTTTGCAAGAAAAATCTCGGACGTTTGACGCGTCTGTGGTTGAAAGCTGAACAAGAACGCCAACATAATTATCTCAAGGACGGTCCTTATATTACTGCAGAAGAAGCTGTTGCTATTTACACGTCCACAGTTCATTGGCTGGAAAGTCGTAAATTTTCACCTATTCCTTTTCCACCGCTTTCATATAAACATGACACGAAATTATTGATATTAGCGCTTGAAAGATTAAAAGAGGCTTATAGCGTAAAGGGTAGACTTAATCAAAGCCAACGTGAAGAATTGGGTTTAATTGAACAAGGCAAGTAATTTATAATAAATATATTATAAATTGGTTTATAAACTAAATTTATCTTTGTTTTTATAGCTTATGATAACCCACATGAAGCTCTTAGTCGAATTAAACGTCTGTTATTGACTCAGCGTGCGTTTAAAGAAGTTGGAATCGAATTTATGGATCTTTATAGCCATTTGATTCCAGTATTTGACGTTGAACCTCTTGAGAAAATTACTGATGCATACCTTGATCAATACCTATGGTATGAGGGAACAAAGAGAAATTTATTTCCTGCGTGGATTAAGCCTTCAGATACTGAACCACCACCATTACTTGTTTACAAGTAAGCTATTTAACTTTTTTTTTAAAAAAATAATATACGTATTATTTATATTCTCTTGAATCTTAAATTTTATTTTTTTAAATTTTTATAGGTTCTGTCAAGGAATTAATAATTTGACGGATGTGTGGGATACATCTGAAGGACAGATTAATGTCATGTTGGAAACACAATTTAGTAAAGTCTATGAAAAAATAGATTTAACTTTATTAAACAGATTATTACGATTGATTCTTGATCATAACCTTGCAGATTATATGACAGCAAAAAATAACGTAGTATTAAATTATAAGGACATGAATCATGTTAATGCATATGGTCTCATTCGTGGTTTACAATTCGCAAGTTTCATCTTTCAATATTATGGCCTTATTCTTGACTTGTTAGTTCTCGGATTACAACGCGCATCTGAAATGGCAGGACCAGCCTCGATGCCTAACGATTTTCTTCAGTTCCGTGATGTTGCAACCGAAACTCGACATCCAATAAGATTATATTGTCGTTATATTGATAAAGTTCACATATTTTTCCGATTTAACGCCGAAGAAGCTAGGGATCTTATTCAGCGTTATTTAACAGAACATCCTGATCCAAATTCGGAAAATATAGTTGGATACAATAATAAGAAGTGTTGGCCACGAGATTGTAGAATGAGACTTTTCAAGAGTGATGTTAATGCTGGAAGAGCTGTATTCTGGGATATCAAAAATAGATTACCTCGTTCATTAACTACGATTGAATGGGAAGACACTTTTTGTAGCGTTTATTCCAAGGACAATCCGAACGTTTTATTTTCAATGTGCGGGTTTGAAGCAAGAATACTTCCAAAAATTCGAAATCTTAATGAAGAATTTACACTTAAGGATGGCGTGTGGAATTTGATTAACGAACAAACAAAGGAAAGAACAGCACAGGCTTTCCTTCGTGTTGATGAAGAATCGATGCAAAAATTTCATAATCGTGTTCGGCAAATTTTAATGGCTAGTGGTAGTACAACATTCAGCAAAATCAGCAATAAGTGGAATACTTGTTTAATTGGTTTGATGTCATATTATAGAGAAGCTGTCGTACATACTCGTGAGCTTTTGGACATCATTGTGAAAGCAGAAAATAAGATTCAAACTAGAATTAAGATTGGCCTCAACAGTAAAATGCCAAGTCGCTTTCCCGTACATGTTTTTTATTGTCCAAAGGAATTGGTAACTTGATTTTTTATTTAGTTCTTTGACAGCGATTTGTATATTTAATAATCAAATTATTCCTTTAGGGTGGTCTTGGAATGTTGTCGATGGGTCACGTGGTATGTATCATTTTCTTATTCGATGTAAAAATTTTTTGGTCTAACTTATGATTTTTGTTTTTATTGTTAGCTTATTCCTCAATCGGATTTACGTTGGAGTAAACAAACAGAAACTCAGATTACGCATTTTCGTGCAGGAATGTCACACGTATGTAGTTATTTTTTTTTTCTTATCCTAATTGTTTTTAAATAAATGGGTCACATTTTAATTTGCGTTATCACATTTATCATATTTAAAAGGAAGAAGATCAATTGATCCCTAATCTTTTCAGATATCTCCAACCATGGGAATCCGAATTCATTGATTCTCAACGTGTATGGGCAGAATATGCGCTCAAGCGCCAAGAGGCTAATGCCCAAAATAGACGATTGACACTTGAAGATCTTGAGGATTCCTGGGATAGAGGATTACCTAGAATCAATACACTATTCTCAAAAGATAGACACACTCTTGCGTATGACAAAGGATGGCGTGTCAGAAATGATTTCAAACAATATCAAGTGTTAAAGAATAACCCATTCCATTGGACTAGCTCGCGTCATGATGGCAAACTTTGGTCTCTTAATAATTATCGTACTGACGTTATTCAAGCACTTGGTGGTGTCGAAGGCATTTTAGAACATACACTTTTCAAAGGAACTTACTTTACCACGTGGGAAGGCAAGTGTTATTTTAGAATTTATTTGTAGTTATATTTACGTAAGTTATGAATGGACATTATACACGCGCTGATATACTAACACGTGAATTATTTTAATTAACTTTTTAGGTCTTTTTTGGGAAAAAGGTAAATAAGCTTAAAATAAAAATACGTGTTGCAAGGGGGTTTTAGAATATTTGCTCACGTGATCTTATATAGCTTCGGGATTTGAGGAATCAATGAAATACAAGAAGTTAACAAATGCTCAGCGATCCGGTCTTAATCAAATTCCAAACAGAAGATTTACTTTGTGGTGGTCTCCAACTATTAACCGTGCGAATGTCTATGTTGGTTTCCAAGTACAACTTGATCTTACTGGTATCTTTATGCATGGAAAAATTCCTACATTGAAGATTTCACTAATTCAAATCTTCCGGTATGTATTATCATGCTTAAAATATAAAATAATATTTCGTATAATTAACTAAACTTTTCTTTTAAAATTCGATATTTATTTTTTATCGGATATTAGAGCGCATTTGTGGCAAAAGGTCAATATTTGTTGTTTTCAAATTGGTTTATATAAATATGTGTAGAACTAACATAACATATTTAAAATTAATTTAGATTCATGAAAGCATTGTGATGGTGAAGAAAAATATTTATTTATTTATTTTTTTGTTTTTGTATTCAGTTTAATATTTAATTTCATTTTATACTAATTTCATTCCATATTTTTAAATTATCTTAATAGGATCTATGCCAAGTAATGATTATTACTAAAAGATTATCATTTTGTTATTGTTGTTTATATACTAATGAAGAATTTCTACGATAGGTATTCGATTCGGAACTCGAAAGTTTACAGATTGAAACTGTTCAAAAAGAAAGTATTCATCCGAGAAAGTCATACAAGATGAATTCTTCATGTGCAGATATATTACTTTTCGCTGCATACAAGTGGAACGTGTCTAAGCCATCTTTGTTGAACGATAACAAAGACACTATGGACGGAACAACTACATCACGTTGGTTCGTTGATGTACAACTTAGATTTGGAGATTTCGATTCACACGATGTAAGTACTGACAACCTGTGCCATACCACAGACTAGTTTTACAGAATATTTAACATCTCCATCTCTAACATTCTTTTTATAGATTGAAAGATATACTAGAGCCAAATTTTTGGATTATTCTACAGATAATATGAGTATATATCCATCACCATTTGGTATTATGATTGGTATAGATCTCGCGTATAATCTACATAGTGCATACGGTCATTGGATTCCCGGAATGAAGCCTTTAATACAATCAGCTATGGCAAAGATTATGAAAGCAAACCCTGCATTATATGTCTTGCGTGAACGTATACGTAAAGGGTTACAATTATACTCTTCTGAACCAACGGAACCTTATTTATCTTCACAAAACTATTCTGAATTGTTTAGCAATCAGATAATATGGTTCGTTGATGATACAAATGTATATCGTGTAACAATTCACAAAACATTTGAGGGAAATTTGACCACTAAACCAATCAACGGAGCTATTTTCATTTTTAATCCAAGAACTGGTCAGTTGTTTTTGAAAATTATTCACACTTCAGTTTGGGCCGGTCAGAAACGTTTAGGTCAATTGGCTAAGTGGAAAACAGCTGAAGAAGTAGCTGCTTTAATTAGATCCTTACCAATCGAAGAACAACCTAAACAAATTATTGTTACACGAAAAGGCATGTTGGATCCTCTTGAAGTGCATTTACTCGATTTTCCCAACATTGTCATCAAAGGGAGTGAATTACAACTTCCATTCCAAGCTTGTCTTAAATTAGAAAAGTTTGGTGATTTGATTCTCAAGGCTACTGAACCTCAAATGGTAATTGGAAATATAACGATGTAATGTATTCATATTGTTTACAATAATTTATAATAACTTTTTTTTTTTTATTAGACTCTATTCAACTTATTTGACGATTGGCTTAAAACAATTTCTTCATATACTGCTTTCTCACGTCTTATTCTTATTCTACGTGCTTTGCATGTAAATACGGATAAGACAAAGATGATTTTACGTCCAGATAAAAATACTATTACTGAACCTCATCATATATGGCCAACATTAACTGATGAAGAATGGATTAAAGTCGAAGTTGCTTTGAAAGATTTGATCTTGGCAGATTATGGAAAAAAGAACAATGTTAACGTTGCGTCTCTTACACAGTCGGAAATTCGTGATATTATTCTTGGCATGGAAATTTCTGCACCATCTCTGCAACGTCAACAAATTGCGGAGATTGAAAAACAAACTAAGGAACAGTCTCAGCTTACTGCTGTAACTACAAAGACCCAAAATGTTCACGGAGATGAGATGATCGTGACAACCACTAGCAATTACGAGACACAAACGTTCTCTTCAAAGACAGAATGGCGCGTGAGAGCTATTTCTTCAACAAATTTACACCTTCGTACCAACCATATTTACGTAAATGCAGAAGATATTAAAGACACTGGATACACTTATGTATTACCAAAGAATATATTGAAACGATTTATTCAAGTCGCCGACCTTCGAACACAAATTGCTGCATACCTTTATGGAATATCTCCACGTGATAATACTCAAGTCAAAGAAATAAAGAGCTTGGTTATAGTTCCACAATATGGCACGCATCAATCGGTGAATTTACCATATGCGTTACCGGACCACGAATACCTTAAAGACCTTGAACCTCTTGGTCTTATTGTGACTCAACCATTTGAGACTGCACAATTATCTCCGACAATTTTGTCACTTCATGCAAGAATTGTAGCAGACAATAGGAATTGGGATGCAGATAAGACAATTTCAATGACAGTTTCATTCACACCTGGATCTTGTTCACTAACTGCATATAAATTGACACCTGCCGGTTTCGAATGGTCTCGTAATAATAAAGACACATCTGTTAATCCGCCAGGTATAACGTTTATTGGGTTTATAATTTGACTTAATTAATATTATCTTATTAACATCAATATATTCAATATATCAAATCATTAGGTTATCTTCCAACATTTGCCGAAAAGGTACAAATGTTGTTGTCTGATCGATTCATGGGATTTTTTATGGTCCCGGAAAATGATATTTGGAATTATTCATTTATGGGACCTAGTCATAGTGCAAATATGAAATATACCCTCAAATTGGACGTACCGAAAGAATTCTATCATGAATTACACAGGTAACGTGAACATTCATTATACATCTTTATACGATTTCATTTGTTTATTAACAATATATACAAATTATGTTAATTATATTATATTAATTATATTACACAGGCCACAACATTTCCTTAACTTTAGTTCTATGGAAGAAGATATTGAGGCTGATAGGGAAGATGTATTTGCTTAAATAACAATATAATGATTAACTGAACTGGTGAAAAAATACACTAAAGTATAAATAATTATAAATTCATTATTAAGAAACCAAAATTGATTATAATATAACTTTTTTCTGAATTGTTTTTTCTAAATTACTTGTTTCTTTCTTTAATGATATTCTACTTAATAATATACTTTATGTTCGGACTGGATCAACAATCTGATCTCAGAATAAAATGGAATGTAAATTTTTTAAAGTAATATCTAAATATAAATAGTTCCGAAATTACGCAGTACCAGAATCTTGGCTGCATTGTAATGAAATTGGCCGGCATTATGTGCGCTTTAATTTCGGGATTATATGTGTATGATGTAAGTGGTACTGTAGCTTGTGTTCAAAAATTTCAGTCCAAAGTGCTTATGATCGTATACCCGAGGGCGCGGAAGGAAAATTGAAAATTAATAAAACTTCCGTTAGAGTTAAAATTGACAATTTAACTGATAAAATTATATAAAAACTAGGATTATTTAAAACTTAAATTGCAATAAAATTTCTATAGTTTATATCAGCACCTAAAAAATTAATTGTGATTATTGTAATTAATGTAAACTAATTTTTAAATAATCCTATCTACTTTACTACTTATAAATATTAATTTAAAGTTCTACAATTTACATGCATTCGTTCTTCTTTAACAGCAGAAAAATATTTAGTAAAACGGGAATTGCTAAACGTCGCCTGGGTGATTGTCATCTGGGGGTTTTTTTTCAAATATGTCACATGATGTATAGGCTGATTTTTTTAACTTGGCTAATTTTTGATCAGCTAAACTTAAATTTTATCGCAAAAGATTTTAAAAAAAAATTTTTTTATTTATTCAAATAATCTTATCTAATGAAATTTTTTAAAATTTAAAAGTCACACATTACGATTTTATTTATTTTTAATGAAGTGATACAAATAAAAGAAACAATAACAATAAATAAAAAAGATAAGTAAATTATAATGATCAAGAAGAAAGATGCTAATAAAAAAATAAAATAACAATGGAATAATAGAAAGTAATAGTAGATGAAAGGGAGTAAAAAGGAGTAATGGGAAGTGATGGGAGATGAAAAGAAGTGATGAGAGATGAAAAGGAGTGATGGGAGACGAAAAGGAGTGATGGGAAGTAAATGGGAAAGAAAAAGAGATAATGGAAAATGAAAAGATGTAATAGAAAATGATGGAAGACGAAAAGGATCCTGGAATAATGAGAAGTAATAGAGGTGAAAAAATGATGAGAGTCAAAAAATAAAAAAAATGATCATGATAGGAGGTTGGGTAGCAAAAGATAATGATAGGAAGCCAAGTAAAAATAAAACCATAAGGTAAAAAAAAAAATAAAAAAAAAAGAGTAAGAAATGACAGAACCGGAAGGACTAAAGGACCTAAAAATAATGAAATAAAGTGTAAGAATATAAGTTAGAAATAAAAATAAAAGAAAAGAACTGAGGAAACGAACCTATACGATTCGATATACAAATAAACATGACGCGATCATGTGGCCAATCAAAAATATTAAATCTGCCACGTGATCAAAGACCCAGGTGACAATCGCCCAGGCGACAATCACCTAGGCGATGTTTAGCAATTTCCTTATATTTATTATTAAACAAATTATCCGTTTATTCTGTTACTTTTTGTTAACCATTTATGTTTGATTATTTTAATATATATATTTTTTTTTTATTATTCTTTTAGTGCTACATACAATTAATATTTTACATATTAACTCTATTCAATAAATTTTTGGAAACCATCACGAATTTCAAAATTAAAAATGTTTGTGTAATTGTTAATAATATATCTGACATAAAAGTATCAACCCATAGCGCCCAAAAAAAATTTTGATATGCTATTATAGAAAAATTTTTGTTAAGTTTACAAATTCTCTTGCTTTCCGCCTTCCTTCTTCGGACATTCGTTCACCGGATATTAAACAACTATGTAAAGTTGTTTTTTTTGCGGCTCTCATTTCTTTAACATATTCAATCACAGCACAAACATGATCATCAGTTATATGAGAAGAATGTAAATCCAACTGTTTTATTGAAGATTTACATTCTTTTAACAATGTCTTTAAATATTCAGGAGATATAATCCATTGTCCTTTCAGGTTTAATGATGATAACGTATTTGGCCATAATTGATTTGTTTTTGTAAAGAAATATTCAATATTTGAATCACCATAACAAATTAAAGTTGCTTTTTCCAATCTTTCATTATTCTTCAAAAATTTCAAAAATTCTTCAATATCACCTTCACCCATTTGTACCTTTAAATCTTTAACATTCCTACATAATCTAAGAGCTTTTACTAATTTGTGAGAAGATATAATACAATTTCCTGTTCTTGGCAACAAAACTTGTTCCAAACTATTATGACAATTCTCAATTAATGCGGCTACATCATCAGGGCATACCCAATATCGAGGAGATTCTATGTAATTAGTATAAAATCCAACATATTTTAAATGGGGAAATTTTGCATTAGTAAAAGAATTCATTTTATCTCCTATATATATGCAATGAATAAATTGTATATATTCTAAATTTTCAAAATCTGCTAAAGCTTCCATAGAATTACAATGATGAAAATTGCAATATTCGAATTGAATCGTTGTTAAAAACTTTGATTGAGACTTAAGTGCACAAAGAGTATCCGATAATACAATTTGATACTTTGTTTGATAATCCCAAGTATATTTGAAGTTTTTTAATTTTTTTTGAGCTCTTATTAGAACTCCTAAAGCTTTAACTTCCATATCATGATCAACTCCTCCAACCTCTAATATTTCAATAAATTCTGATACCTGAGAAATTGCTCTGAAAATTTCACTCTTGTTATTGTGTTTGCTAACACAATGAAAACTTCTTAAACGAGAAAAACAATTAACAGACCCGGTTAAAAACGGTAGCAAAGGCGTAGGAGTTTCGTAGGGTATGTCTGATAATGAAATTATATCAAAAGTTGAACATTGATTCATAAATAGTTTAAATAATTGTTCTGTAACCAGAATCTTCAAGAAAGTTGTTTGTTGTTCATCTCCAAGATTTCCGATAACATTAGAGAACCAATCAGAAACTCCGTTATAAATATCCGAAAATTTTAATTCTCTCAAGAAAGATGGATAATCAAATATTGGTGAAGAAATTCCTTCTATTATGCTTCTTGGTAATATCACACCATTATTGTAAAGATATTGTTTTGACTTTTTATTTAGACACGTAAGATAAACTTGTATTATTTTAGTAGATTCAATCGATAAACCATTTGAAAGTTTGAAAGGACTTTTCCATAAAATAGGGACGGCAACTTTACACCAATTTCTATTGACCAAGAGACATGAATAAAGTGAACCTTTTGTTTCAAGATATTCAAAAATTTCTCGTAAACATTCTGGTGGTAGACTTGTTACTGTATTTCTATTAAAAGAAAAGTAACGTTCAAAAACTACCGACGGTATCGGTGGTGTCTGTGTCTGTTTCAAACAAGAAAGAGCTGATCCCATTTTTTTTTTTTTTTTTTTTTTTTTTTAAGAAAAGATAAAAAGATAAGAATTTAATAAAGTTTTTTTAAATTTGTTGGTCTGTTTTAAATTGTTTCAGTATGCAGCAATTGTCCAATCAATATTCAACATTATTACAACCAATCAGCTGTCCGGTCATATTCTATAACAACTGCCACAAAAAATACGTTTTCAACCCAAATAAACAGTAATTAATAATGACAGTTGCTAAGCTGGAGACTTTACAAAATGAATCCAATATTCAAAAAGAATTTAATAATACACAAAATGCATCAACGGTTCCATTTTTTACTCTATGGGATTATTTCAAAGATGAATTAACAGCATCTGAATTTGATACTTTACAAGAACTTAAAAGAGAAAGAGTGACCAATTTCCTTGGTATTCCATGGTCAATTGAAAAACTTATGATTTTTGGATTTTTCATTTGTTTGGATTCTTTTTTATATACTCTTACCATTCTCCCTTTACGTGTAATTTTCGCTTTTTATTCATTAATCATGAACATTGTGTCATTTTTTAATAATGATGATAATAATCAACGAAAATACAATATATTAAATTTATCACAAAAGTGTGATTTACTTAAAGGCCTACTTATAATTCTGGTTTGTATAGCACTTCAAAATGTAGATGCATCACGAATTTATCATATAATCCGTGGGCAATCTGCTATTAAATTATACGTTATCTTTAACGTTCTTGAAATTCTCGATCGACTTTGTTGTTCTTTTGGTGGAGATATCCTTGATTCCTTATTCTCAAAATCAACGCTTGGAAAAAGAAAGGATGATTCCAATAATAGTTCAAATTGGAGGACACTTAATTTTTTCATTTTGGCATTAATTTATATCCTTACACATTCGATAATTTTATTTTATCAAGCTATTACCCTTAACGTAGCAATCAACTCTTATTCAAATGCTTTGTTGACTTTATTATTATCAAATCAATTCATTGAAATTAAAGGTTCGGTGTTTAAAAGATTTGAAAAAGAAAATTTATTTCAATTAAGTTGTGCTGATATAGTTGAGCGGTTTCAACTAGCTATTTTTTTATCAGCGATAACTGTTCGTAACTTGATTGAATTATCAGGATCTCCACCTTCCCCATTTTCCATATTACCCGCTTCATTCATTCCATTATTTCCGGCAATGACAACTGTTGAGACATTAATGACGCCAGTATTATTTGTATTGGTTTCCGAATTGTTGGTTGATTGGTTAAAACATGCATTTATAACAAAGTTTAATCATATCCGAACAAGTGTCTATGATCGGTACATTGACGTATTATCAAGGGATCTCGTAATTGGAAATCCAACGAGAAATCCTGACGGAATGAATAATAATGCTAGTCCACAAAAATTTATTGATCAGTCACCAATTGTTTCTCGTCGGATTGGATTTGCTGCGTTACCATTGACGTGTTTTACAATTAGTGTAACTTCACAAACTGTCTCAATGATTTATGATTGGGTACAAGACATGGAAGATGATCCAAAGAATATGCCAATTGTTAATGTAGCCACACAACCTCCTATTGTATGGATTTTATGTGGAATCTTAGCGTATGCTATATTGATATTATTAAAATTATTAGTTGGAATAAATTTACTTGGATTCGCTCATAGAAGATATGCTAGTATGGAAATGCGCGAAGCTGAGGAAGGAGCACAAGCTAAGAAACTAGAAGAACATGTTTTAGCAGAAAAGAAAGAAAAAGACGCTAAAAGTCAAATTCTTGATAATTCAAATGACAATTTAAAAAAACCAGAAATAACTCTGGATAATATTGATCGATATACATTATTTAAAAGTCGTATTCCTTGAAAATTTTATTTGAAGGGATGGTTCATTGAAAGCGAAAACTCTCCCCCAAAAAAACTCTAATAAATAGATTTGACAAGGGTTGAATGAGATTCAACTCATGAGCCGCTAGGCTGGAAAATACTGTCAAATATGTATTATAAAACATATTGTGATCCGTAAATTACAGTCATAGTAATAATAAAATACAAAATTGTTACAATTAATAATTAAGCATCTAAATTTAAATTTAATAAAATTTGATCAATTTTTTCTAAGGTTGAATTATATTCGGCTTCCCAAGCGGTAATATCTTCATCATCTACTCTGCCACTTTTTTTATCAATATCTCCTTCAAATACACTATATTTTTTAGATAACCAATATCTTAAATCATCAACAAAAGGTATAGTATCAGTTTCTTGTCTTTTTTGAATAGAATGAGCAGATTCATAAATTAGATCTAAAAATCTTTGATCTTCTAAAACTTCATTTAAATGTTCAGCAAACCAACGAGAACACCATTGTTCTAATCTATCAATATTTAAATCAACAGCTGTGCGCCTAAGCACATAAATATCTTCAAGTGGTTCGAGTGATGATGTTAATACAATCGATGCAAGGGATTTAAGCTTATCAAGTAAGTACATATCAGCTTTTATTAATACTTCATATGCTACTGATTCGGGTATATCACATTTGTCCGTATATATAAATTCAAGCATTAAAGCAAATATTCCGGGATTAAGATCTGAAACCGTAACTATATGTTGTGCCTTAGCAAAGGGTCCATTAAACATAGCATTGAAATATTCACTACGTCCAGTAATAATTGCTTTATGACAAGGGAAATATTCATCTTCCACTCTAATACAAGTATCATGTTGAGCAAACTGTTGAATTCCTATGAATTTTGGCTCCTCATTTATGCCATTCTGTATGTTATTTGTTTTCAAACTATTTTTATAATCTTTTTCATCATCAGAATCAGTATAAAAATATTTTTTGCCTCCAAGTAAAACATTTTTAAAGAATTTAGTAAAATCCTGCTGTCGTTTTTGGAGTTCTATTTTATCACGTTCTTGAGTAACAATTTTCGTGAAGGGCATATCTGTAACACTATATAGTTCAGCTAAATTATCCAGATGGAAATAATTACATAGTTGTATCATGTTACTCGTTAAATCTTCTGGGATCAAACCAATTTCTCCAGTATAAAGATATCTCAACATTACAAGAAAACATGATGGATGAATTTGTATCTCCTGAATTTCAATTACTTTACATGTACGCCAAATCGTTTGAAAATTATTTGCAAAAAGTGTTGATCGAGCATATAATACAAATCTATGAGCCGGAATTTCTACAGTTTTAGTTAAATCGGTTGAGACATATAATTTGAAAATAATATCACTCAAAGTATCAAAAGAGCGTTCTAATAATTGAGAAAAAAATTGACGATAAGGTTGAATTTCGTCAACTGCTTTAGAATACTTATATTTCGACAAAAGGTTTCGTATTTTTGGTGTCAATGCTCCATATATACAACTAAAATAACAATTTCAGTAAATTAACGTTAAAGTTTATTATAAATTCTAAACAGTAGACTTACCGTTCTCCTTCAAAGGTCTTTCGCTCACATCGTGCTCCATTCTCAAGTAAGAATTTTACAACTAAATATTCCAAATAATGTCTGTCAGCTTAATTCACAACAAAGGAGAATATTATAATTATAACTTTACCATTATAATGTCCACTTAAAAATTAAATTCAAAAAAAAAAATTAGTATTGATTTTTTAATCAGATCAAATCATCACCCTAATCACCACCACCATCGCGATTACACTTATACCTAACTTGACAGTGAGTATAAGTATATTCACATAAAATTGGGGGATAAACCAGTTATACCACTGGAATAGCTTATTCTAATAGAATCAAAAATGGTCAGCCTAACGGTTGATCATTTAGTAAAGTTACGCTTATCCCCAACCACCCAGGATATATAACTAATGCTTATTATATATACCATAAACAAGCGAGATATAGGGGAGAACATTGCCAAAAATCGGTTCTATTAATCGGTGTTGCAAAATTTCGAACTAAGCTATAGTATTATAATAAACAATTGAGCAATTAACAACAAAGGGATCTATATTAACAGTAAAACATTAACTGGTAATATCTAATAACCTTTCAACTCGTTCTAAATCTCCACTACGACAAGCAACAAGTAAATCTTGAAAATTTTTATCTTGATTCAAGTCTTCTTTTCCTTTCATCAAAGGGTTCGAACTTTTTAAAGCCATCGGAGAGAATTTCATCTTTTCAAAATTACAGAATTAAACCGTTTACGAATTGTGCGGATATATAGCGGATCGGCAACATTCATTGCCGAAATAGCTCCTAATAACGGTCCGTTATTTTTGGCCGCATTAAGAAATTAAACACGTGACAAATAATTGGTGAGGATTTTCACGCGAGATGACAAATTATATTGTGTGGCACGTATCTAATCCGTATCCCAAAAAAAGCTAACAAGGTGTGTCAAGTGCATAGTATTCCAAAAATTAGCTCATATGAGTAATGTAATAAAAGTAGCAAACGTCATTTTTATAAAATGTATAAGATGGGTAACTCTTTCCTAAAAATTCTGACCAAAATTTCATAAAGCAAAACCACATCCTGGAAGCTTTTCACTATAGTGATGGCCTTTAGAATCTTAAGTAAAAATGCTTTTTTTATTATTTAGCATTTAATAAAGTAGTTTAGATTGTTTACACTTTATTATTTTTAAATATACCCACAATTTTTGTTTTACAACTCTTGGATAATGATCTTTAATGATATTTCTGAAAGTGTTTAGTTTTTTAATCTATCCAGTCTTGCACAAGTTTTATCTTTTTAGAGTCAGAAGAAGAAAGTAATAAAAGTTTTGTAAAGTAAAAAATGATTTTACTTAACTTTGGATTCTTGTGGACAAAAGGTTTGTGAAGGATTCTGAGGGAGATAACTTTTCTTTGGAATGTTGTTTGGTGCTTTCCTTAGATTTACTTTAGGTTTTTGTAGATATACCGTATATCACGGGCCATAGTACCCCCCCTATGCATAGTACCCCTCTTGAAAAATTTAATAGAATTGTATAGTATCCGGGGGGATATTTTACAATTATCTCGTGATCCAGTGACCAGATTTGAGCCATCTTTTTTTTGTTTGATAGCTCTCATTGAGCTCTTCATAATAAAAAAAAGATCGTTCAAATTGGACCGGTATATCGTGAGATATTCGCAAAAAACGGAATTTTTAGGTTTTATTTAGTACCCGGGGGTACAGGGTCAAACCCCCGATTTTTGCAAGATACCCGGGGTACTGTGGCCCGCTATATACGGTAATTGTTTAATTTTATTTCTTTTTGTTTTTTATTTGTATTTTTCATTTCTTTTGAAAGATGAGAAATACTGAAAAAAATAATCAGCATAAGGCTAATTTGGTATAACTTGTAGATAATTAGTCTTTAAAAAGTTATTTGTTTATTTATTTTAAGAGGGTGACATAGTGATTATTGGATTTTCTGATGATATACTGCAGTTGGTTACATAATACTAATTAAATATTGATCTATATATCTTTTAATAAATTTTCAAGTTAATGTATTTCACAACTAAGACAATAAAGGTATCTCCTAGAAGAACATGGAAGAATACTTGTATATTAATCAGAAAAATTCTACTTGATCAAATGATATACTTGATGATTATATGATATGTCATATATTATATACTGATACTTCAATGATTTATTTATCCTGATATTTCACTGATATCTTACCAATATATAGTACAGATAGGTTATAGTTCAATAATATATCAGGTTATAAATATTATATAAAATAATATAAATATCATACTCAAATCAGTTTTCTGATATTTCAATGATTTTATAATTGATATTCTGATATTTTAATGATTGTTTAAACATATCAGTTAAATATAGGAATTTAATCTTAATTATTGGTAAAATATCAGTATACTTATATTTATTATATTAATATATATTTATTATCAATATAAAAGTTTACAAATCACATATACTTTTTTGTTACTATTATTACTTAATATTTATAATATAATTATTATTTATTTAATATTAGCTACTAATCAGCTTAGAATTTTCACCATTCCCTTTTTCTTTATTTATTTCCTTCTTCTTCTTCATCCAAATAATATAAATTTAATAATATAATCCAGTTAGTGATAGTCTTGATTTATCTTTGAACTTTTTATTATTATACAAGTATTTTTTTTGAATTTTGATATGTTGTATGCATACTATCACTTATATTATTAGTATAGCAAAAAATTTTTTTGATCTATATAATTATTATTATATAATAAAAAAATTATAAATACAAAGAAAAATAAACAAATGAGTTATTATTTTCTTACTTTTCATGATCTTTAGAGCTAAGGATACATAATTTGATTTAACATTTGATATTCAATTTAAATTTGATTCAAATTTGCAAATTCAAATCAGCTTTTTTTTTGATTTAATTCAAATTTGATTTGATTTGATTTAAAAATTCTTTAATTTGATTGGTTAATTTGACAAATATTTAATATTTAATTCAAATTTAATTCGAACTTAATTTGATTTGACAAATTCAAATTGGCTTTATATTTAGTTTGAGAAATTCTAGTAACATTTGGTTAAAATATTTTTAAAAAATAAAACAAAAAAATGAAGTTTTGTAATAAAATATTCATTATGAAACTTACATATATATTTCTGAATTCTGAATTCCCAGAGGTGGATTTACAAAAAAAATGGTTAAAATATTTCTAATAAAGAAAGAAAAAATAAAAAATAAAGTTTATAATGAAGTAATTTGTTATAAAACTTATATTTTCTTTCTGATTCTGAATTTTCAGAGAATTTATAAAAAAAAAAAAGAAGAAATATTTAGTTGGAATATTTCTTAAAGAAAAAACCTAAAAAAAATAAAGTTTTATAATAAAATGAACATTACAAAACTTAAGTTTCAGTTTCTCAAGTCTTCAGGAGCAAATTTACAAAAAAAAAGAAGAAATATTTAGTTAGAATATTTCTTAAAAAAAAACCAAAAAAAAAATGAAGTTTTGTAATGAAACAAATATTACAAAACTTACATTTCTTTTCTGAATTTTTAGAGCTGAATCTAAAAAAAAAAAAGAAATATTCTAACTAAATATTTCTTAAAAAAATAAAAAAAAATGAAGTTTTAATATAAAACTTATTATATGTTTTAAAAAGAAAGTTTTAAAATTACAACTTCAAAACTTATTAGATTTTTAACTTAAAATCAAAAAAAACCCAATTCTATAAAAAATAAAAAAGAAACATTAATACCATTTCTATTAATAATTCTTTAAGTAAATACATTAGATAAAAATTTTGATAAGAAACTTTTATATTTAAAATGAAATCCAAGAACCTACAAAAAGAAAAAAAAAGAAATGTTAAAATGTTTCTATTTAAAAAAAAACAAAAAAAATAGCAAGTTTTATTATAAAACTTACCATTTTCTAATTTCAAATACCTTGATGGTAATTCTTTACAATAGGCCAATTTTTAATAGTATCGTCAAATATTCTTTTATAAATTAAGATAATTACTTACTTAAAAGTAAATATGTATTTGTGTACTATGACTATCCAACTTGTCACTATCTAACTTGTCACTATCTCCCTATAAAAAGTAATTGTACATTGTTTGTATAGGTTTTATACAACTTCATACAGAATATGTACAAAATTTGTAGTGATGTATACATTATGATNATTTTTTATATATATTTATTGAGNGAATTGTACGGAATTTACCTGAATTTGTACAGTATTTAATTTTGTACAGAATTTGTTATTCAGAAATTATACAATTTGTACGGAATTTGTTATTCAGAAATTACACAATTTGTAT
>QKYT01000568.1:38338-49401 GCA_003550305.1 Glomus cerebriforme | reverse complement strand
ACATTTATAATTTTGGCTAGTATTATAATTGCAATTTCTATACAAAATTTGTATATAATCTGTATAAAATTTATATATAATTTGTTTACAAAATTTGGTTATAAAATGTACAAAATCTGGTTATATTTTGTACAAAATTGGTATAATCCAGAATTTGTACAGGTACGGAATATTTCATAATCTGGTACATTTTCCGTCACTAATTGTACAGAATTTGTACAATGATATTTTCTGAACAAATTCTGGATTTTCAATTTTTTACTGGGATGGAGCTGATAGAGCTGATGGTATGAAGTTGATAGAACTAATGGAGCCGATGGGTAATATCTAATAAAAAAGTAAAAAAAAATGCTAAAATGACATTTTTTCATAAAATAATATGAAAACTGCCATTTTGGTGCAGTTATTCATGAAAAAATATACTGAAATGGCATTTTTTCATAAAATAATATGAAAACTGCCATTTCAGCGCAGTTATTCATGAAAAATGTACTAAAACGGCATTTTTTCATAAAATAATATGAAAACTGCCATTTCAGCGTGGTTATTCATAAAAAATGTGCTAAAATGGCATTTTTTCATAAAATAATATGAAAACTGCCATTTTGGCGCAGTTATTCATGAAAAAAATACACCGAAATGGCATTTTTTTTATTATAAAATTGTTATTTCCATCAGCTCCATCAGCTTCCATTAGCTAGTTACAGCTCAAGCTAAGCAGAGCTGTGACTTGATATTCTCAAGCTGAGCTGAGCTGAATTAGCTTTTGTTCTAAAGTCAAGCTGAATCGACTCCATCAGCTCAGTTCAGCTTGGTTTGAACTTAACAACACTAGGTTTAATATATATTTAGAAAAAAGTTTTAATAAAAAACAAAACTATTTCAAGGTTCAAAGTAGTAAAAAAAAAANAAAAAAAAACAATTGTATAAAAAAGATTTCATGATTTTAATGTATTACAAAACAAGTGTGGCAAAAAATTTTAGCTAATAAAAATTCAGTAATGTGATCATGCGACATATTGCAGATGCAATAAAAAACAAAACCTTTTTTTTTTATATTTTTTAATTTTATTATTTTTTAATTTTTTTTTTATTTAAAAAAAAAAGAAAAAAAAAAAAATAAAAAAAAAAAAAAAAAAAAAAAAAAAAAAAAAGAAAAAAAAAAGAAAAAAAAGAAAAGGAAAAGAAAGAACAAAGAGAAGAAGAACAAAAGAAATAACAAAAAGAAAAAAGCAGAATCTAAAAAAGAATATCAAATTCTGAATTACTCAATTTCAGAACTTACAAAACAAAAAATAAATAAAATATTAGAAATAATCATTAAAAAAAAACCTTTAAATCTGAAGGTAAATTTACCTTCAAAATCCTGGAAATCTACTCCTACAAAAAAAAATGGAATATTAGTTATTAATATTTCGTTAAAAAAAACAATAATAAAATTTGAAAATATACATTTAAAGTACCATTTGGAAGAACTTATAAAAGAAAAGAAAAAAAATGTTAGTAAACCATTTCATTAAAAAAAACAAAGTAGATAATCCTAACAAATCTTCAATTTTAAAATCCAAAAAGTCAAATCTGAAGCTGAAGTCCTACAAAAAAGAAAGAAATATTATGTTAGTAACATTTCTTTAATAAAAAAAAAATCTATATCTATCTCCCCCCAATACAAACCTTCAAAATCCAGATCAAATTCTAAAATCTGAACCTACAAGAAAAAAGAACATATATTTCTTTTAATACTCCTTTCTCTTCATTACAAACTTATTTTGAAGTCCCATACCTGAAAACCTGAATCTACAAAAGAAAGAATATTAGCTAACATTCATTAAATTAAAAAAAAAACAAAAAAAAAACAGATTTTGAAAAATTACCTTCGAAAAAGAAGTCCTTTAGCTTTCTAAACCTAAAAAAATAAAAAGAATATTAGTAAATGTTCATAAATAAAAAATAAAAATAAAAATAAAATTTTTGAAGACTTATCTTCAAAATGGAAGTCTGGAGCTGTACTTTGGTTTTCTGGAATCTAAAAAAATAAAAAGAACGTTAGTAAATGTTCATTTAATAAAAAAAACAAACAAAAAAATTTTTAAAGTCTTACCTTTGAAATGGAAATTCAGAGTCATACTTCAGTTTCCTGAAATCTAAAGTAAAACAAAAAGAATGTTAGTAAATATTTATAAATAAAAAATAAAAATAAAAATAAAATTTTTGAAGACTTACTTTTGAAATAGAAGTTTGGAGCTGTATTTTGGTTTCCTAGAACCTAAAAAAAATAAAAAGAACATTAGTAAACATTCATAAATAAAAAAAATAAAAATAAAATTTCAAAGTTATTACCTTCAAAATAGAAATCCAGAGCCGTACTTTAGTTTTCTGAAACCTAAAAAATAAAAAGAATATTAGTAAATATTCATAAATAAAAAAAAAATAAAAATTCATTTTGAAGTTATTACTTTTGAAGTAGGAGTTTAGAGTCATACTTTAGTTTTCTGAAATCTAAAAAAAAATATAAAAAAAATGTTAATAAACATTTATTAAATAAAAAAAGTATATATTTATTTACTTTTGAAAGTAAAGTCCAAAGATAATGAGAGGAGTCTGGAGTCCTGCAAAAAAAAAATTCCAAAAAAAAAGAAAAAAATCTGCATGCAGCAGATTAAACATGAAGTTTGAAGAACTTACCAATTTTGTTTAAGACTTCAAAACCTAAAATTTAAAACAGTTAAATAATAGTTTAACTGAAGTTTATTAGAATAAAAAAAAAAATCTTTGAAGATTTTTGTGCAAAAATTTTTAACAAATTTGCAATATTGGAGATTATTGCAGATTTTTTCTAAAAACTTTACTAAAAAAATTTGAAGAAAATTATTTGAAAAACTGCACAGATATTTATCAAAAATACATAAAAAAAAGCAGAAATCTGCAAATTTTGCAAATTTCTGCAGTTCTGCATCTTTAAAATTTTTCTGATGTATAAATGTTAATTGATAAATAAAAGAGGTGAATATTTTTTTATAAATAAGCTATATTTTTAAAATCTGTTTATATTTCAGGTATTTTTTAATTATATTGCTATTTTTAATTTTACACATTAAACAAATTTACTTTATATATCTCATGATATTATTAGCTAATGTTACTAGTAAATTTAAAGTTGCTTATCTTTTATTTGATTAGTCTACTTATAATATAACTAGAGTTTTTAAAAAAATTTATTCTAATAATACTCTCTTATTTGACCTATAAGTAATTTTACAAATAAATAAAGATTCTAAGCTCATTATTTATCTTATATATAAAAAAAAATATACATATTAAAATTGGTAATTAAGATTAGTTACTTGATGAAACTAGGGGATTTAGCAAATAGACAAAATGACAAAATGTAGTAATTTAATGAAACTATATTAAAGTCTTATTAAAAAATTAATAAAACTTGACAAAAAATGAAATCTGTTAAAACCTATTATAAATGGTGAAACTGATGAAACTCTGCAAAATTATAATAAAACTATAGTAAAAATTTGGTGAAACTAAGTGCAGGATTTTAGAAAAGTTTAGATAAGCAATCCTATATTGATATTATTTGTTATTAGGGACCCGTAAAATTTTCGAAAGCAATTTTTCAAAAGAAATTAAAATTTTTTATTCAAATCAAAATTTTTCACAATTTTTTGTAACAAGTCACATATTAAAATAAATCACATGAGAACGTTATTATTGGTTCTAGACAGATATTATCATGTGATTAACATTTAGCACTTTATATTCAGTTGGAAACCTGGAGTTCAAAATTCGAAACTCTTCATAACTCCAGCCAGAGTTACCTGACTCGAGCTTAATTCTGGTCAAAATCGAGAAAATTTTCATTTCAAATCAAAAAAATTTTTACGGGACCCTCTATGTTTCGCTTGATTTCTGGATCACGTGATCATAGTAAATGATCGACGTAAATTTTACCATATAAACCTTATATTATTATTTATATGTGGGTAAGACCAATCAAAAAAGAATTACCAATTCATTTGAAAATATTAATAAATCCCGTATTAAAAAGGTTTGAAAACAAAAAAAGAAACAACCATTACATAACTTAAATTTCGCAGGATGATGCAGAGATAGAAGCGGATCAATTTTAATAGGAACTACAGTATATGCCAATACTTAAAGAAATAGTTTAAAATCAAGAGTTAAAAGAAAGAAGTTAATTACTTTCAAATAATAATCATGATAAATATATTTATAAAAAAATGAAATTATGTACATTTATTATTAATTTTCGGGGGTCTAAGAACAACCAATCAGATTAACAAAAAATTACGGTCACATGGTAATCGAAACGCGTCTGTACATCAGTTCATAATTACATTTTTAGTGCATTATTTCAATGTCGGAAAGAAAGATTAACCAAAAGAAGCGAAAGAGAAATGTCAAAAGCGACGGGATGGAAGAAATTCAAGAAGAAATTGTTGCTGAATTGGGTTCAGGTAAATAGCTTATTTTTAATATACTAAGTATGACGAGCAAGTTTATCGATTTTTATCTTTGCTAATTTTATTTTCAACTTACAGACGTTTTTATAAATAAAACATTTTTATTGTATCGATGCACACCTTTTTACAAATTTGAACAGATTAATTTTGCTCAATATGGAAAAGAATTACATAATTTTATCACTGGTCAAATGTTGAATAGAGTTCCATTGGATTGTGACATTGAAGAGGATAATGATTTTATATCAGAAGGAAAAATTGTAGAAATATTCATATCAAAGATAAAATTATCTGGTTGGGATGGTACGTTAATATGAAAAATAGGTAAGCTTTATGATAATTGTTTGATGAATCGTTATATTATTTATAGGTACAAATGGTATGCCAGTTGGAGTTGAGATAAAGTTTAAACCGAAAGGTAAAGCGTGTTAATGTAATCCTTTCAATCCTTTCGATTTTAATTTACGCGTTTATTGATTTATGCTTTACAATAATTTAATAAGGGCCAGCAAAGGAACAGATATTTCATTTGATATTCTTGCCAAGTATTGTTAGTCGTGATTTTGTGCCCGAAAAATGCATGTATTCTTTGTTCAAATGAACCCTTTTTTTTAATCATAATCCTTATAATTTATTTAAACATAATCCAATTTTCCATATATATTTAGCACCATTTAATCATTATCCTGTTATTCTTATAAAAGCTCCTCAACGACTCGCAAACATTGCAATCGGATGGTTTGAAACTCGATTTGATTGTAGAATATGCAGATATCGTCTACAGTCGTCTTATCTAAAAAAATGCGTAGAAATATTGGCAAACATAAGTTTTACTTGTGATGATTTTATTCAAAGCATGTTAAATCATTTTATTTATGTAAATTATTTCTTGCTTTGAATAATAGATTAAATTTGCATTGTTCTTCAATATGTATTGTTATATCGATTCATAATATATAGCAAAGCCACTTGAGCTCACGTACACAATCCCAGATATTTCAGAGATCAAAAATATAAAATTGCGAATGTCTCTTGTTGACATCAAACGTCTTTATGATAGGTAATTAATTTCACTTCCTTAATTGATGTTGTTCAAAAGATTTTAATTTTCTGATATGTTTAAAACAGATCAAGAGAACAATCTATAGTACTACAACGTAAGCATACTTTTGGTATCGGACTATTATAAATAATTTTTTATTAAGTTATTGATTGTGTGGTTATAGAGACATTGAGTATTACGGAAGGAATTGAAGAGCATTTCTTTGAATGTTTACGGATCAAGCTTTCTTTATTGACACTCGCTAAGATTAATGACAATACAGCATTGATTGCTGGCGAAGGAAAATTGAAGGTGAGTTTCAACGTCTCTCATCAACATAGAAGATATCATTATCATTAACTTTTTGATTTTATCATCTAGATATTCGCAGGACTATTATCTGCTGCATTGACTGCATCACTTTTAAAGCAGCTTGTTGTATTTACTCAATGAAATAAAACAAAGATTGTTTATTTTTATGATTCACGTGATTTGTATTTCCTTTCATACATACTTGTACCTTTGATAAATAAACAAATTAATGTAAATTTAGGCGGCATTAAATAATAGTAAATTCTGTAATTTCCGGAAAAGGTTACGTTGTATTCATAGCCAATAGTTTATCGTGTTTTATTTGTAAACATAAACAGTTGTAAGACCTCGTACAAAGAAAAAGTTTTATTTCGAGACACAGAATCAAAAAGTAGCATTATAACTTCTCTTTACGTAAATAAAATGACAGAAGCCCCAACAGAAATAAAGGTAAAAGTGTAGAAAATTTTTTTTTACTTGTAATTTATTTTACATAATAAGTTTGTTTTCTTTTTTACTCCACATATTTTTACAGGTTGAAAGCGCTTCTCAACTAGATAATGAGATAAAACAAATTGGTGAAAGATTTCAAGAAAAAGAAACAGAACACACATGGTCGGGATTTGATGCTTCTTTAACCCGTTTGATTGCCATAACTCGGGGCAGCGCTGTTCTTTATGAGAAAAACTACATATTGGGAATTAAATCTTTGAGACAACCGATAATAAATTCGGTAAATAAAAGGGTTTAAAAAAAGTCAATTTTATTTATGGTTCATTAATATTTATTTCTATTGAATAATAGATATTAACGGAAAGAACAAAGCTTTCCGGAACCGCAACAGAATTGATAGAAGAGATGGCTAAAGCACTTGGGCTAAAATTTGATGCGTTGTCAGAAATTTTTGTACCATCTCTAATTAAATTATGTATGCGTACGAAAAAAACTTCTCTTATTCGAGCTCAGAAATGCATGAGTACGATAGTTAAAACATGCCATCTTCCAAACCTTATCCCAAAATTTAAAGAAGCGCTACAACACCAAAGTAAATCCTTAAGGAATTGTGCAGCTGAATGGATACGACTAAGCTTGGAGACGAACGAGGTTGGAGATTTGAATAATTATGTTGCTGATATTGAGTGGTCTATCCGACAATGTGCATCTGACTCATCAGCAGATGTTAGAACTATTTCAAAGCAAATATTTGAAATTTATAAATCTAAGTTTGATCTGAGATTAGACAAGTAAGTATACATAATGTTTTTTATTTAATTCAAATGATATTAATATTTTGTTTAACGTGAATTTGTTCTTTTAAAAAAAAGTTTTGTTGCAACTATAAAAAAAGACCCCGACATTTTAAAAATTTTGGGAATTAAAGATAAATCAACAAAAGCAAACACTTTATCATTAATGAAAGCACAAAGTCGTAAAATTAATAACGCTCGAGAAATGCAAGGCGACATTGTTATATTCACCAATAATGAAGATAAATTGCAGATTGATAACAAGAATGAAGACAAAGAGCAGATAATTAAAGATAAAAAATTGCCTTTAAGTGATAATTCTAGTGCTCCTATGGATAAATCAGTTATTACAGAAGATCCAACTGCGTTTACTATTCCTTTTGATGAACCGCAAAATGCAGTTGGTGCTTTATCCACGTCTACTGGGTTTGTTGCATTAAAACGTCCAAAGTTGACATCATCTCAACATAAGTCTCAGCCCGTTATTACCACCACTGCTCAGAGAGTGCCAGCTAAGCCAACAAGGGCTCAGACGATTAATAATACATCATCTTCAATTAATCGTGATGCAGGCACTGGAACTGGTGAGTGTGATAGTAAACCCTCACAACAATAATTTCTTATTTATACTTTAAATTCTTTATTCTGTAATTCTGTAAAAACGCGGATATTTTTAATTTTCATACTTATAATACTACAAACACTGCGTGGCATTACACAAAGGGGGCGCCCAACGCGTCCGAACTAGAGAGCGTGCCGCAACGACTACCGAAGATAAAAATAAGGCTAGTCGTGTTCTAAATACAAGCAAGACCATTAACACTAGACCATCAAGACCGCCTTATACACGTACAACAAATGAACCGGCTGTTAATCCTGTAAAGAAAAAGCCATCACATAAATTCAACAACATTAAATCAAAGGTCACTCCTATTATACATAAAACTTCTTCGAAAGAAACAAATTTAGCTACCAATTCAGTTTTTAGACCTTTGAAGGTGACAGCGACGGCGACCTCAATGACAGAAGGGTTTTTAACTACTGCCAATTTATCTGTAACAATATCAACTGCCAAACAATCAAATAGCAACCAACCAGGAAATTCGGCGCCTACGAATGCACGCCTATTTGGTAGATCCAGAGAACATCAACGTCAATTTTCTCCTTATCAAAAGCCTTCCATTAATTTTTTTACTAGAAAATTTGGAAGGTCACTCCCAAATCGTGAAGAATTAACTGCCAAAGTGAATGCATTAGCTAATCATGCCATTGAAGTAGTGACAAAACAAGTGGAAGCATCTGATAATTTAAAGGTTGAAGTAACTTCAACAGAAGAACAAGTGATTGAGGAACATGACATTGAAAATTCTACCGCATCAAGAGCAAGACCATCCATTAAACAACAACTGCCAGCGACCCAAGACATCACACCTCTCCCTGTTGAACCTTCTCCCCCACTTTCATTCGTTAATCCCGTCAAATTCTTGGAAGATGTTCGAAAAATTGAAGTGAATGGATGTAGTAAGGTGGATAATGTTGTAGGGCCAGAAGTAGGTGAATTAATTGAAAAAACTGAAGAATTAGCAATAGAAGGTTAAAAATAATAGAATTTAGATATAATTCAAAAAATTTTATAGATAACTTGGTTTTGTCTTGCATTGTCTAGAATGTTAGTTTAAAACAATTTATATTTGCAATATAATAATTGAATACTGTTAACCGAATGTCTGAATATCATAATGCGTTCCAATTTTATTAAATAGAAAAAGAAGAAACATTTTAAAAAGTACATCTGTTTTGTTATCCTATTTGGAGTTTAATGTTCAATTGTCTGAAATTTTATTAGCAAGTTCAAATTTAAACTGATTGTTTACACGTAATACACAAAACTAATTAAAAATAAAAGAACTTATCCAATGCGTAATAAATAGCTTCCCTAGAGTCAAAATTGTAATTATATAAACAATTTATGTACATTCTTGTGTAACTGACAGGTGTAACTCATCACGCAATTTAAAGAACTTACCGTATTAAGGGTGGTTTTTCGTTAGAAAATATCTTAGCTGATACATAACCCCTAATTAAATCCTGACCTGGTGGTGCAAAGGGAATTTACAGTATATGTGAATTACCAAAAAAATCACCTATATTACTACCTATATATCAATATTATATCACGGTTTTCTACTGATATTTTCCACGGTGAAAAATGACCATTATTATCACGGCGTAGCCATGATACAGTAAGTAATGATATTTACGGTTCCCGTGAAATACCTATTACTTATTGATCTTTTTTAATAAATTCCATCCACTATATTTCCGCTTATTGATATAAGGTATTTCATTATTTCATGCTTATCAGAAGTCATGATCATGTTATTAAATTTATCATAGAAATGGCTATTTCTTATATAATACACATTTGCCCTTTTTTTATAACATGAATGTCCTATATTTTTCATATTTTTTTTTTTTTACAATTATTTGAAAAAAAATAAGAAACTAAATATATAAGAAATTTTCTATTATACAAATCTGTCATATGTTTTATTTATTTTATCATACAATTTGTAATTTTTTTGAGTTTTTAGATTACTACCCTGAACTAAAGCTTTTAAAGCTAACTAAGTAATATATATATTTTTTTTACATTAAATATAATATCTTATAATTATAATAAATAGAGTAGTGTGAAAATGTATGTCTGAGGTATAGATGCCACCCAAATCCCAAAATCAATTTGGGCATATAGTAAAATCCCAAATTATTTTTGACATCCCAAATTATTTTGGCACTTAATAAATTACATATAAACTAAATGAATTTGTACATCCCAAATTATATTTATGACATCCCAAAATAATTTGGACAGCATCTATAGTCTGAGGATAGTTCACCCCATTCTGTAAAAATATATATAGTAAAAAATGCTAGAAATATAGTTTGAAATCTGAATACTTTTCTAAATACTGAAAAATTTACTCAAAATTACCTTTAGAATGGTTCCAGAATATGATTTTTCTTGTCATACTAAAATTTCTGTTCAATCTTTATCTTTTTAAAAATAAATTTTTACTATGGCTTTTATATCTAAGATTCTAGAATAAGAAAAGGGTAAAATATAGGTCTGAGCATTAAAAAATATAGCAAGAAATCTATCAAAAAGGTATTAAAAATGGATTTAAAAAAAATATACTTCTTAAGCCAGAATACTTAAAAAAGATAAATTCTGAATTCTAAAAAATTCTGCTATATAACTATAGAAGAAATATAGTAAAAAATTTTATTTATTAGAAAAATGTTAAAAAGGATAGCTCTAGCTAATCAGAATACCCAAAAAAAAATAAATTCCATTTTTTAAAGAATTTAAGAAGATTAAGTGCAATCCTATTATACAACTATAAAAATATAAAAAGTACCTTTAATTTAATACTTAGCAGAATATAGAATAAAAATTTAAGTTATTAGAAATATTCAAATAAAGTTTAGTTAATTAGCAAATATAAATCCCATTCTTAATATAAGATAGTATTTAATTACTAAGATCAAATAAGAGTAAGTAGTAAGTAATAAGTGATGAAATAGTGTTAACCAAATTTCAATTTTCTAAATAATCAATTTTCTAAAATAGTAATTTTTTTATTAGCGAGATTAACGAGGGGTAGAGGTGAAGGTGGAGGTGGAGGTGGAGGTGGTGGAGGAGGTGGAGGTGGTGGAGGAGGTGGTGGTGGTGGCGGGAATGAAAGTGTTGGTCGTGGGTGGGACGAAAGTAATAATAATGAAAGTGGTGGTAGGTGAGGCGAAATTAGTAGTAGTAATAGCAACAATAATTAATAAAGTTTTTTTTAAAAATTTTTTTTCTTTATTTATTTTTCTAATTCATAAATTTTAAATGATTGATTTTTTATCTTTCTAAATATCTAAATAAATTTATTAACAAGATATTCATTATTTAAATTAAAA
>QKYT01000568.1:0-11329 GCA_003550305.1 Glomus cerebriforme | reverse complement strand
ATTGTGAAACTTATATTTTTTTGTTTTTTAAAAAAAAATTGAACCGGTATTAACATTTTTTTTTTAATTTTAGACTTCAGGTTTTGCAATTACAATAGAAATAACATCAATTACATTTTTAGTGAATATATCATAATAAAATAGTTCAAGGGTGGCAAAATTTTTATTACCACCTGGGGTAGTATGGAGACTTTTCCTTTTAAATAAAAAAAAATTAAAAAGACCGATCGGTTTTAAAAAGACTGTGAGACTAATGGTCTTATCAGTCTTTGATCATGTGATTTGAGACTGAAAGACTGAGGTCTTACACTGAGATGAACCAGTCTGTCTTTTTATGGTGTAGAACTGATAAGACCGTAGTCTTTTAGAATCGTTGACCATCTTTACTCGTAATAAGTATGAATGCCCATATACTAGTCATATACTATTGCTACATGAGTTCATCCAATCATCTAATGCTGATTGTAACATAATGCAATAGTAAACAAATCAAATGTTAATGTCATAAACTCTTAATACAGAAAAAATCAAGACAGTTGACTAATTTTACCAATTGTGCAATTAGATTCTTTACTTAATTCATTATAGATACGTAAATTTATATAAGATAATTTGGCTTCCAATAATGTTCCACTTAAAACTTGCCAAGTTAAAGGATTATATTCTGGCTGAAGAGTTTTGAGCATATCAATAAACCATGAATTTTTGATCACACTAAAAAGAACATTACATATTATAAAAGCTTTTGTTACAGAATGGTCTATTTCATTAGAATACCCTTTTTCCAATTTATTATTCTTGTAAAAATTTCAGATAGATAACTGTTCATTATTTCATTTTTATTTTTTTTTTATGATTCATTTATATCACTTGTACTTTCTTCTTCATATGTATTTCCTTCCCCTTTTTTTTCCAATGATTCTTGCAAAAAATGTAGAAACATCTTGAGGACATTTTTGCAATGATTAGCCAAGTATTTATGCAATATATATATTTTTCCATATTTTTAATTAGTGTAATAGTAGCTACAAGTTATAGAATAATGCCTTCTTGTTATTTAAGCACCTTTTATCATATGTTCATTTCAAACTACTGATAAGAGACATTCACTTTTATTAGTTTCCATAGACATTATTGAAACTTGAGACTTGAGAGAGAAGAAAAATACACAAAGGATGATAGAACTTCTTTATATAGAAATGTATAATCTTGTGATACATTATGCATAGAGATTATCTTATGTAAATCATGACGTATAAAGTATAATGTATTTATGAATTATGCACGTTATGGTAATTACGATATTGTAGACTAATTAAGATATTGTGAACTAATTACAACATTGCAGATTAATTATGAATTACAGATTATTGCGAATTAGATATTTAGACTTTAAAATCTGCAATATTCTGCAATATCGCAAATCACAATTAATCCACAATTAGGGTATTATGGTATTATCCTTATCGGAGGTATCAAATCCTAAGACTAAAATTTCAGCTGGGAACTCTGGCCAAAATAGCCATAGAAAGAAAGGTGCAGAAAATATTATACAAATGATAGCTGATAGTATTAAGGATGATGTCCAATCGAGTAACAAAGTCACTCTTTGCGATGTAATTTCAATTGAGAATCTCAATCAAGATTTATCTACAGATTCATTGCTTTCTCTAGCGCAATTATTTGATAAGGCGGATGATACTAAATATGGTGCAATTCATGCCAATCAGGAAGAGATTTTGCGCTGATATTATTATGGAAAAGAATTTTTAATCCAGGTTAGTGTGATTGTACAAAATGAAAAAGACAAAATAGGTGAAAATAAGGCAAAGGAAATAATTTATGATAAAATGTTGGAACACCTATTCATGTTGCAAAAGCAACAATTTGAAAAGACAGAATTGCGTCTCCCAGAAATCTCCCATAAAAACTTACAAAGAAAAACTCAGAAAGCTGTAAAAATATATAAATTATTTGAAAAGGTAAATATAAACAATATTAAGTATATTATAACATATAGCGTGAACTTTATTTCTGAGTTGACTAATAATAAAGTTCAAGATATCATAGATAATTTCTCCAAGCATAATGACCAAAATGAAAATAATGATAACACTGATGTGGAAGAAGTATTAAGTCACATGACTGAGATTTTAGCCAGGGTCCTGCCCGAATACTGTCACTTCAAATGATGATGTATATTTTGAGGAGTCAGATTCGTATAATAATGATACAGATTATTTTAAGTCAGATAATAAAAACATTTCTGGTGATTCTGAAGTGGAGGAATCAGAGAAATCCGATGACGACTCCAATGATAAGTATGATCATGAACTTTATGAAAAGCTCCTGCATGAAAAAATGGCTCGATTAGTGAAGTTGGAGGAAAAAATACCAACTAGGCCTAAAGTAAATGATGACAATTTTGATAAAATATTCATAGAAGTTCTCGAGGAGCATGAGACATATTTTGATGATCCTGCACCTCAGTCAGTGATGAATTCTATTATCTCTCCGGCAACTGCCTAGGAGAATAATTGGGTGAATCGCATACTTGCATAGACTGAAACATCACATAGGTATATTTCTTTTTTTGAATCACATGGGTGGCTTATGCAAAATCAAGTGGAATTGGATGCGCAGTTGATATCAGGTGACATTCATATGCAGTAAGTATATTGAAATTAAGTTTATCATATGATTAGCTGGTAGATCCCACTTCTATTGGTTGGAAGTATACTTGCCGCCCATATTCAAAAAAGGAAATTACAACAATAAATGATCGGCAAGTGCATTGTTACAATTTCCTTTTTTGAATATGGACGGCAAGTATAGTTGGAAGTGTGAAGAGTCTTCACGATTATCATATGACATAGCATGTATTATGGACTACGTCTCGAACTTTGCCTCAAAGAAAAAAAGCTAGAATAGAGAAATATCAATAATCATGTATATTAAATAGTCTACAGTCATAGAATGACATCATATACCCAGGGCTCGTGTAATTTATTTTAGCTTAATGTATTGCAAATAAAAAACGTTTAGGATACTGAGTGACCTGCGAAATGTAGTCAATTATTTTCTTGTGGCGATTGGTAATAATTTTTAGACCGTACATACTAATTTTTTATTGCTCGAAAGTATGTATGTTATTACAGGGTAATTAAGGAAATCTGGATTGGCAAATAAGATTGCCAGCAAAGATCCAGGGACTTTATTCTCAAACTTTCTCGCATATTCTCAAAATTATTATGTATATTTTTGTAAAAGGACCCTTGATGATCTTTATATATAGATAGCATTAAATTCTTTATTGTTAAATTAAGGGGATGTTGTTGATCAGATTTTCGTGATGCGATCATATTAACGTAATTTTTCCCCAAAGTGTATTCCAAGATCGATCCTGCAAATTGTATAAAAAGGTGATGTTCTGGTTAGTGAATCCTTTTATCTGCCTCGCGCAAGAAAAGCAAAAATCGAACGAAAAATTCAAACTGATCAAATCTTACCATTATTTACATCAACAATATCTCTAAATCAAACGAACTTGTATTTTCCGCAAAATAATAATAAAGTAAGTTGGTTTATTGCTCGGCTAGCTTCTTGAATCATGTCATCACGATGTTAATCGATTTTCCCGCCTCTACAGATGTTCCAAAACAAACCGGACATAATACTCTTTTTACTATATATTGGCGTTTTGATCTTCGCCGAGAAAATCTTTGATCATCATCACGAGTACAATAGACGCAGTGAAATTTCTCACATGATTCTCATCACATACAACGGCACAGCAAAAATCTGGCGCAGTATATCTTCCAGCAATGGAATCATAAGCATCTTCACGTGAAACTTTGCGCAGTATCTTTCCGCAGAAAAAATTAAGCAATCAATTCCTTGTATATGAGGCGGAATGGAATGTTATGAAAATGAATCGTAGTGGTAAGTGTGAATCGGAAATATTGCTTATTTTTTTTTCTCGGTTGCTAATCCCCGAACTTATGCTGTAGGTTCGGAATTACTTAATCTCGGTAAAGTTCTCTTACGTGGAATAATCTTTTATATAGTCTGTGCGGGTGTTAGTGATATAGATAGGTGTAGAAATGGGTGGGATAATTTATTTAGGAAATCTAGTGTAATAAAAGAGTGTGGGGATAAGAATCTCGTATTTAGTAATGATAGAAATATATTAGTTATAAAAATTTCAAAGAAATAACTTGATGCTAGGACTCGCATTTAATGGCCTAGGATCCGCGTACTCCCTCCCTCTTTGATAGCATCATACATTTCATAGATTTCACTTTTTCATTATATCAATACGCAAAAATAATAAAGTTTTGCTTATCTGACAGATCTGGAAAAGGCAACAATTAATTTTTAAAGAAATTTGACATTTTATTGGTGCAACCACATAATAGAGTATGTGGATGACTACCGGGAGGAGAAATATAAAGTCTTAGGGGTCGCAATGAAACGCCCCAGTCCATCCTTTAAAGGACCTATTGCGAATATATAGAATATATAGCAAAGACCATACACAGTACAGGGTCTACCTCCCCGGTGTTTACTGCGCGCTCATATGATGTCTGGAATGCAACCACGGTGCGTACGTGGATGACTACCGGGAGGAGAAATATAAAGTCTTAGGGGTCGTAATGAAACGCCCCAGTCCATCCTTGAAAGGACCTGTTGCGAATATATAGAATATATAGCAAAGACCATACACAGTACAGGGTCTACCTCCCCGGTGTTTAGTGAACGCGAATGAAAAGAAGAAACCTGAAAAATGTACAATGATAAAATAAGTTTGTCACCATGTGACCCGGGCACTCGACATACATGTGACTATGTGAGTAACCAATTACTGTATATTAGCTTTTACGTAGTTTAGAAAAAAATGACACTAACATGCACGTGTCAACGTGTTCTCAGTCGTGTCCTATTCCTCATAAAGCTCACGAGTTTTTCCACATAAATCCCTGCTCGAAGTGGCAATTGTGGCAATTTCGGTACTTCTCCAATAGCCAGAATCCTTGTTCCCATTTTGCCCGTTCTCTAAGATACATAATGGAAAGTTGCGAAGACCCTTTGATTGTTGACGTTGCACGAAATAAGCTTGAAAAGATGCGAGTTTTGACGTGGTTTTTGAAAAACTAATACTATTTTAACTGAAGGTATATCGAATACCTCACCTGACATCTGTTGTATTTTCACATTAGATTAGTAAAGAATCGCAACGAAAGCGCAAAGCGAAAGCTATTTCAAGATCTTTGGAAGAACAGTCGAAGCGTCAAAGACGCAAACAAAAAGTTCATCTTGAGTCCCACCTCACAGCTCAATTAAAGGCCACTAGCGGTGAAAAATTGGCTCTAAACCAAACACATCTCCAGTTTATCAAGCAAAATGTTAGTAAAGCTCAATCAATGATTTTTTTGTTTATTGATTTGACATTATTTTACATGTAAAAAAGAGTCCGAGTATTGCTAACGATGGTGTAAATAAAGAACATGATTTATCCAATAAATCGGATGATGATTCGTATACAGATACTGATTCAAGTCATGAAAGNGATGATGAATATACANCTCCATCTCCAACACCGCAGTATTCTTCTGAAGATTCATTCACCGAAAATGAAAAGATTATTATCANTAATGTTCCTTCGAGTTTATCACGATTAAGAGATTCAGAGGCTGATTTGATTGTAAATAATGTTAACATATCAGCAAAATTTAGATCTTATATTAATGAATCCATTTCACATGCTAATAATAATGGACTGTATGTTGAGTCAAATACACACGAGATCCTATCATTATCGTCAATACTTGTTTTGATACCAAATTCTTATTCTACAAAAATGNTAGAAATATTCGGTTTGCGAGTACTTACATCAATTNACCATGAATTTACGCCGACATTATCTATATCATTGGATACGGAAATTGAATGCACATATAGGAATGTTATTAAAACATGCTTGAAAGATTCACGTAGCAGTGCAATTGATCTTTTATGTACAAATCTCACAAATAGAAAGGAAATGAGGAATAATTTTGGNTTTTTAATGCTGGATTTAATAAGAACTCTACCATTTGATAAAATCAGGAACGAGCCAAGTGAATTAACATTAATCACCAATTATTTGGACAGAATCATGAAAGATGCTTTTCATGACCCGGATAAATATATAGTTNAATGGCCNAACACAGCCCTAACGGAAAGTAAAATAAGAAAACTTGATGGATCAAGAGCGAAACAGCCAGATTTCGTAGTAACGATGAAATATCAATCTCAGACAACAAATGTAATGTTCGTTGGTGAAGTATCTGGGCCATCCGAGAAAAACAACGTATATAAAAACTGTCTTGATCTTNTTAGGATAGGTGTATTTATGAAAGATTGCATTGACTCAGCAATTTCACGAGGAGCCGAGATAAAAATATTGGGANTTCAATGCATTGCATACAAAGCAGATTTCTATATTCTTGATCTAATAAGTGAAGGATTATATACAATGAATCATATTGCTCAAATTTCGATACCCGAGACAATAAAGGACCTATTTATTTTTATAGAAGAATTACACGTTCTATTAAATATGCGAAATATTTTCTTGGAGTCTTATAATGTCTTTATTGATAAANTTGAAAATCCAGGCTTAGCTCCATTAGAATTAAAATCGTCATTCAAAAAGGATACGTTGGATACTCCTGAATTTAACAGGCTTGTTAGTAAAACTCGTTGTGTTAAAAGGGAATGTCCATTTTGGTTTGGAAGATATTAACATAATATTGCTCATTATGTTTCCTGGTGGTTTATTAGCTAAATAGTATTAAAATATCTGCTGGCATTTNCCCTTATGTATTATTAGTACATCAATGATAGATATAATAAAGTTTCGGGTCTTACCATTTTTTTTTAATCATGTGTATGCTGTGGTGTGTGCATCGAAAAAATATAATACATATACCAATTCGGGCGATTGCTCTTAGTTTTATTATACAGTTATAACGAAATCCGTATAATTGTACAATAGGTCTGTGCAATGTAAGAATTTTGCAATTATTTCACTTGAAACAGAACACCCGCCTAAAATGGAAAAAAATTATGGACGAGGCGAAAACGCTAATAAGGTATGAAATTTTTCGGTTATGGTTGTACATTTGTAATAAATTGACTTCTGGGTTTGCAAACTAATGACATTTTTTCATACAGATTTCCGAGGGATTTATTAACGTCATGGAAGACAAAGTTTTCAGCGGGCTTCTAATAAGTTAATGCTATTAATTTAGTTGACACTGCATATTTCATGAGTATAACCGATGACCTTTTTTATTTTATCCGGAATANCAATGATTGGAACAAATGAAACCGGGACAATGTGTTAGTGAGCATAGAAACATCATTTCACTTTGTAAANCGAAATTATGAATCATGTATTATTTGTATTCTGTAATAAAGTAACTCTGGTGGTCGATTCATATATACACATTCTCATGTGGGAGTGCATCGGGGAAATGCATATATTTCCGATTTTGATTGATTTTTTTGTTCTCTGCAAAAGTGATTGGCGTTCCGAAACGGAACGCGCACGTGATTTTTTAGGAATTTTAAATAAATCCCGTCCCGCCTTGGGTGATTGAAGGAGGGAAACTCAAGATGAAACCGATTATGTAATTGCCGAAATTTCGCGATTCATACATTCTTCTGCGCAATTTTGACGAGCTTGTCCAGACTCTACCATCAGAAAAATAGTATTTCTTGCACATGCATTTTATTCGTAATCATTTTCCCAGATCCGGCTAAAGAAAAAATCTGAAATCTGATTAGCCGATCATCCGTGGAAGTATTGTTGGAACTGGCAAAGAGTCAATAGGCTGGCCCTATATAAATCCCGTTGCTGTACAGTATTAATATATCATTTTACACCTTGTTAATCAAATAAAAATGAATTTGGATTTAGTGGTGTGTAGTTTCACTACAACTGCTATAAATCTCTCAACCAGCAAATCTGTATAAATTTGAATCATGATATTTATTAGTATAGGTAATAAAGAATCGATATAACACATCAAAATTGCTAAAAATGCTAAAATCAGCTATAAACTCTTTACACCCATAAAATGGTTAAAACTAACTACTATTCTGGTTTAAATTCTGTAATAGTGCAGGCATTAAACATTCTGCAATATAGGTATAGTAATGAAACACCAGAAATGTGGTGTTCTTGTGTTCATTATCCATTTAGGACACTTCTTGAAAATAACCCAAAATACTTTTTCAAGAATGGATTTATCCAGATGACTGAAAGATTATATAAAGATAAGCTGGGAAATGCTCATTTCATATTTATTGCACTGTATGTGATTCCTTGGTATTTATCCATGAAAATACCATTGAATGTGCAAATATTCACCTAAACAAATGCATTGCTAAACCAGCCAAAAGGCATATTACATATTCTAATTCTATACATAAAAATGCGAAAAAAGGAGGAAGAGTGTCATCGCTTAGTTCTGGTGAGATTGATGAGATTTATCTAACATATTTGGTTATGTACAGTAAAGGTTTGGCTTATTATAGTTATGATTATTCACATGAAGGTAGAAAAAAGATTGTAAATCATTTAATCAATAGTGCAAAAGTTATCCAACGGGCTTGAATAGCTTTCAAGTTGAGACCTAAAATATGGGCAAAATGAGTTTGAAATATGGTGAAAAATAATAGTATTCCTGATGAGAAGAAGTTTCTAGATATAACTCCTCACAAAATAAGAGTTCCTGATGATCGATATATATACTATAATTGGGTAGGATGTAATCCTTTAAATAAAATTCAAGCTAAAGATGTACCTACATATAATCAGCATAATTCTGCATTATATGATCATTATACTTCACAAAGCTGGATAGAAAAAAAGAGAGAACAGTTATGAGAATGATTAAATAATGTAGTATACATAATTGCTTTTATAGAATTACATCGGCAAGGTTATAGAATTGTTGAATATTTAGGATGGACTTATATGTTAAAGACTTAAAGTAACTATCAAATCCTGAATATTATCGTATTGATAAATACCTTAACAATGGCAATGAAAACTTTGTTAGAAGTTCAGAATATGCATGATATAAGTGTAAATTGGCAGGCAAATATTATCAATATAATTTACTAGATATTGACTATTATAAAACTAGAAATATTAGTATTAATGAAAAGATTACTACTATAAATTACTCAGATTTACATAATAATTGTGAGTATATACATCAAATTTTTTGAAGCATAAATTCTTTATTAAAATAATGTAGTATATTTCATATTCATGTATAATTATAATATAATATAATATTTTTTTTTGCACTATTTGTACAACTAAAATTCAGTATGTAATCTGCATGGATGATCACTTAGTGAAATTGTGAAATGTATCACCTGCGGGATAAAAATTGGCCAAGATATCATGCATAATCTGCCTATTCTGAGTTAAATCCTCTAATCTATATCTATTTTAATAAAGTATTTTTTAAGAAGTTTAGAAAAATCAATGAAGCGATCTTAGGGATTTTTGATTGCAAGATAATATAACTAGCAGTTTGAGAATTTTTATGCAGTAGTTATCTAGCGAGTTTACAAGAATTACAAAAAAAGACCCAAGTTTTTAGCAAAACAGGTTTGGGAGGTAATGAGAATTAATGGTATTCCTGACAATAAGAAGTTTTTAGATATTTTTCCTTATGATAAAATATATTATTTCATTAATGAAAAACTAATAGAATCTAATTATGTGAGTGACTGATTTTATGCAGAAAATAAGCATAACATTTATTCTGCTACTACTTGGGCAGAAGTAAAGAGAAATCAGTTACATGGATGATTATATACTGTACTGTAGCATACCTAGCTATTTTTAAAGTATTATATCAGCAAGGCTATATAGTTATTAGAGATACAACTTGGTATAACATATTAAAATAATTACAGAATCCTGAATTTTATCTTATTGATAAAAAATATAACTTTGAGAATATTATCAAAATTTTAGACTGTATAAAATATAGGAGTAAATCAGTAAAAATAGAAAGAATATACAATTTACTACCATCAGAATTCCTATACTATATTTATGAAAAGGATGTTACTGTGAATTTCTCAGATTTAGATGATAATTGTAAGTTTGTGCACTGAATTTTTCAGATCAGTTCTTGACAATAATATATTGTCTAGCCACAATATATATAGGCATATATGACATAAATTTCTGATCCATCTAGTGAAATATTCTACTTGCAGGTTTATGCATAATCTGCCTATTCTGGATTAGTTCTTGAACAACACAATGCTAAAATAACATTATGCCAATTTGGCTAAAGGTGCTGTGTGTGATACCTGCATTATTATAAAATATGCACCTTTATTAATAAACAAATTCTAGCACATCTCTTCTTATTTATAAAAAAGGCCATAAACTATAGGATAAATTCAATATATGTAATTTCTTGTTTCTGCATTCTTTACTTCTAATAAATTATGTTCACTTCTACAACTTCTTCAAATCACTTCACTTTAGTTAAAAACTGGGATACTGAGACTCTTATTATTTTCTTACGTGACCTAAATATAAACCTTGATGAGGATGATTTCAAGATCCTTCGTAAGCAAAAAATAAATGACCAAACCTTTTCAGACATGACCGAAAAAAAGTTTATGAAGAATAGTATAAAATAGGGATCTACTATAAAGCTTGAAAAATAAGCTAAGATATTAAAAGAGTAAACGAGAACTATTGAAAAAAGCAAAATCGAATACTTTTGGTTCTTTTTATATAGTATTTGATCTATTCAGCATTTTATATCTTGGTCTACTAATATGTTTGGGCCTACTGAAAGAAATGAGATACATATAATATTTTACAATATATTATATATTTTTCGTGATGATCTAAATACCTTGCAGAAGATTCTTGAAGTTATTAGAGATCTTTTACTTAAGAAAAAGGTATACGTTTTCTATTTTGCAGGTCTAAACACACATTTTTCAGATATAATATGTTAAGTATAAGAAGCTTTCGCTTGAGAATATACAAGCCCTCAGTTATTGCAGTGCTTTACACTAGTCGAAATAGTCCATTTCGGCTAAATTTNNGCTGGCTGATTTTAGGCNNAATTATGCTCTAATGCTGGTNGAAATCTATGTTACTCTTCGGGTACCATTCGAATGTAGATTTCGATCAAACTTATGTTAAATTTCGTAACAACCAATCGGTTAATATTCAAGCAAATATCAACACCCTTCGGTACCACTCGGATGTAGATTTCGATCAAAC
>QKYT01000567.1:61727-79450 GCA_003550305.1 Glomus cerebriforme | reverse complement strand
TAAATTGTTCAAAATATTATCTAAGTTATTACCAACTAGTTCATTTAATTTTAAATTTTATTCTAGTAGAGAGCCTAATTTAGAATCTTTAAAATTGATAATTGGAAAGATGGGTCGATATAAGCATTCGAGCATAGCATTCAAGAATGCATATTATGAATTATTACAAGATTGTTTGCCTTCAATTATTCACATTCTAAACCATGTATACTATTAATATAAGAAAAACAAAAGTTATTATTGGACTCAGCATAGAAATCGTAGATGATAGTACTATTTTGGTTACTGGAATAGTCAGCCTGATTTTATTATATAGTATATTCAAACAAGAAAATAAACTTTTTATTATTTAAATTTTTTTTTTGCTAACGATTTTTTATTAATGTTTTTTCGCAATTATTAATTGTTCATTTGATTATTTAAAAATTAAATTTAAAAATTTTCAGTCTAGTTAAATGTTACTATCTTATCTAAACAAATCATATTAATTTTACTACCTGTTATCTAAATATTGTCTATTGTTTAGAAATCCCAACTGTTTAATAAACTTCATTTGTTGTACTTTTTTTCATTTTCTAATTTTTAGTTCCTTCATTATCTTTCATTATTCTTGTTCATTTTTATTTTTTTTTTGCAATTTACATCACCATTTCTTTCTATTTCTAACTTATTACCATTTCAAATTAATTTTTGTATGATTTAATTAACATTACAGATCTCGTTAACTTTAAATTATTCTTCCATTTTATTTCTTGGATATTGCATTCATTATTTTCTTAGTAAATCACTTTTCTCTACGCTTCGTGAGTGAATATATATATTGATCCTCATACTTTGCCTCTTATTGTTCTTTTCATTTTTTATATGCATTTCTGTTTTTAGCTTTTTCCTCATTTCNTCTATCAAATTTTCATTCTCAATGNTTTCNTTAGCCTTCATCAAATAGTTTTAGTTGTTGATTTCTTGTTGTTACATGGATATTTGTATTATTCTCAGATTCGTTTTGACTTTACTGTTTAAAATGTCTAATATAGTCACTGCACCTTTTATTTTTTCTGCTTTATCCAAATTTTCTGTTAATAAAATTACTTCTTTTTTATTATGACTATTAAACATTGCATAATCCTTTAAATCTTTAAATATATATTTATTATCACATTCAACCAGTTTTTGTTTTGCTATATCCATTGTTTATCTTCTTTTTAGGAAAAGCAAGTTTCATGTTTTAGTGTTTTATAGTCATTCTTTTGGTGTTTCAACTGGTTACTTGTATTACTTTAGGCGGTTTGTTAATAGATGGTATTTTTAGAGTCACTGAATTTTTTGAAAATGAAATAAATGAAGAGGGAATTCTAATCTAAACCAAACCGCAGATAGGAGAGATACTCAACTATCTAACCGGTCTTTCCTTGCCTGATACGAAGAAGACTTCTATATACAGTATAAGGAAGAGAAGAGGAAGTTTAAAGGAATTTAAAAAGAAATCAAACCAGCTAGATAGGAAATACTCAACTATCTGCTGGACCTTCCTTGCCTGATACGAGGAAGACCTCTATATACAGTATAAGGAAAGATAAAAGAAGGAGTTTAAAGGAATAGTTTATTTTTAAGAGGTTATAGAGAAAAAATGAAATTATAGAGAGAAAAGAGTTTAAAGGGAAAATTCAGTGAATCTAGTTTTTAAATTTAGAGATTAAAAAAATGGTAAGTATATATACAGTATATATATACTTTATATTTTTTATTACATTTTGTAAAATTTACAAATAATGTGTCAAGACAATTAATTATGTAATTTTTATTATTAATTATGCAATGTACTAATTAATTTAGATTATTTATTCATTTTTTATTGCCAAATTTATAATCGTGGGTAAATGGGTTAGCCAAGTAAAGTATATTGGTGCATATGAGCGTTGTATTAGTATATAATTATGTAATATTAGAAGATACTAGATTTTATGAATCACATGTCATGCGAAAATATCAGAACCAGTCATAATGAAATTTTATAATTATATGAATCTATTACAAATGTACCGTGTGAATACAAGTTTATATTACTACACATTTTTTTATTAGCCCATCATTTAAATAATATTTTAGAATTTAAAATAATGTTCTTTTAAAATATTTTTCATATTTATAAATTGGCGTGTCATAAACTATACTTGTATACTTTTGATTACTTATTGCTTTTAAAATAATTTAAAATGTCATTTTCGTAGACCATAATTACAGTACAATGAAAATAATGAAATTCAAATCCTTGATTTAACTCTAATTGGCTAGATGCTGATTTGCGTTAAGCAAATGTATCGATCAGGTGTTATTTTCTTGTATCATGCATATTTGTTTACATATAGGTGGTTCAAGAAAGTATGTCGTACAAGTACAAGAACGATATATTTGCATCACTTAAAAGTTATATGGCGTAAACTGTGACCAATATTTAAGTTGAATTTATTTGTTTCTTCTAAAGGATCCGGGAAAAAATGTCAACGCAATTTTTTACTAGATTAAGTCAAAATTATATTGAAATTTTGGAGGATGATGAAAATTATGATATTACGATTGAAGTTGGTGAGGACCCGAACGTAAAAATATTTCGTGCGCATATGATTATTCTGTGTCACCGTTCTTCATTTTTACGACGAACTTTGGTTTCAAATAAGAAGAATAATGCCGATTTAACTCATGTAAATTTTCCAAATATTTCACCAGAAATCTTTCAGATTATTTTGAAGTAAGTTATTTTATGATTTATTTTATTTATTAATATCTTTAATATTTTATATTAATAAGATTCTATAATGTAGATATATTTATGGTGGTATTATTTCATTCAATGAACAAGATCCTTCAGAAATCTNAAATGTTTTAACTGCTGCTGATGAGCTTTGTCTTCAAGAACTAGTTGATTATTTACAAAAATATTTAATTGAAAATAAATCTGAATGGATTGAGCAACATATTGAACTTACTCATCGAANAAGNTTTCAATCTAATTCTTTATTGGAACTTCAAAAATATTGTATGGATTTCATGGTTAAATCTCCAGAAAAAATATTTAAATCTTTCGATTTTACTTCTCTTCCTGAAAAATCTTTGATTTCACTTATTGAGAGAGATGATTTACAAATGAAAGAAATAGAAGTTTGGGATCATGTATTAAAATGGGGACTTGCACAAAATTCAACTCTCATTCAGGATCCTGATACTTGGACAGATAATGATTTCAAAACAATGGAAACTACTTTACAAAATTGTCTACCTTTAATTAGATTTTTTAGTCTTTCATCTGGTGATTTCTTTAAAAAAGTTCATCCGTATAAAAAATTATTGAGACATCAACTTTATGAAGAATTATTAGGATCTTATTTAGATCCTAATAGTGAACCGANTGATNATATTNTACTACCTAGATTTAAAAATATTGATGGAATTATTGATTCAAAAATTGTTAATTCAAATATCGTTTCTATAATTTCAAGATGGATTGATAAAATTGATATTAAAAGCAAATTTGCATATATAAGAGAATTATATTTACCATATGAATTCAGATTATTATTAAGAGGAAGTAAGGATGGATTTACTCCTAGAAAGTTTCATGAATTATGTGATAATAAACCTCATACTGTTACATTCATTAAAGTAAAAGGAACAGAAGAAATTATTGGAGGATATAATCCTTTGATATGGAAGAGTCCACGTGATGGTAATGATAATGGTAAAACGAAAGATAGTTTTATATTTTCTTTTAAAAATAAACATGACTTTAATGATTCAATTTTAAGTCATGCGAAAGAAATAAATTATGCATTATTTTATCATAATGGATATGGTCCCGCATTTGATATAGATCTTATATTACATGTGAAGGATAATGATGGTTCAAAAAAATATGATGTTAGTATTTGTAGACAACGAAGTTATGAAAAAAAGATAAGAAATACAGAAAAATTTTCAATAGAAGATTATGAAGTATTTCAAATCATAAAGAAAAAAGTTTAACCTTTGATTCACTTATACTTAATTTTAGTTATTTTTTATTCTTTTATCATTTATTTTTATTTTATTTTATTTTTTTTTGTTTTGCATTAAATAAACTGGACCTTAAAACCTAATTTTTTGCTGAAAATAATTTTTTTTTATCTCTTTTTTTTTTTTTAATATCAACTTTGATCTAAAAATGAATAAAAAACTTTGAAGTATCATTTTTATTTTTATTTTTTATTTTTAAAACAGAACAGTTGAGCAATAGTATGCCATCATTAACTATTACAAGTAAATACAAGTAAGAGGAAAACATATAAGTAGAAAACTCTATTAACTATACCTAGGAGAAATTTTCGCCTGATCGCTGTCTAAAAAAAGAAGAAAAAATATAAAATTGATCTAAATTATTAAGAGAAATGTTTATAAAAAAATTTTAATGGTCCCGGTGTCTGGACCAACTGCCCGAATGTAAGAAATTCTAGAGGCCCATAAAAGCCATGAGTTTGGATTGATTTTGATGTTAGGTTGCGGAGAATCTGTCGTTTGATTGGTATCAGACATTTGAAAAGCTCAATAAGGTTTTCTTTTGCGGCATTTTGAGCCTGATTTGTGATGTTTGGTGTATAGTTTTTTACCCTTTTTAGTGATGTTAAGAGATCGTTCAAATTCTTTGAACTGATGTGCCAAATTATTTTGTGAAGGTCCTTGATTAGTGGAAAAATAAAATTATTAGAGGCGTTTCATTTGCGAAAAGATGGCCAAAAAGATTTCAGATAGGCATTATGGAATGTAGTTATGAATTAATAGATAAAGTGTGTTTACAGTAAATATATAGAAGAAATTAAATTACAGTAAATTTAAAATTTATGAATTTTTCATTAATTTCAAGTTGTATTGTGAAGATCAAGTTTACCAAAAAAAATAATTGATTTTTTCCTAAATGTAGTTTCTTTATGACTAGAATTTCTTAGATTTCGAATAAAGATTCTAATTCTTTAATAATTATTGTTATGTGATTTTCCTTATTTCTAGTAGAAAGAAATGTATATATAATACATCTTTAAGTCATTCGACACAATCTATGCTTGAACCAATATCTAAGAGTCGAAATCTTGGATATAATCAAAATTTTTAAAAAGGCTTTTTCTTAATGAAATAATAATGTAGTATTTCTTATTAAATTCACTTAGATTTTTCTTGTAGCTTAAAGATCTAAATTTGGTAAATTCATATGATCATAATTAAAGTAAAATGTTATAGTAATCTTACTTGTTCAACTTCTGTTAGTGAGGCTGAGTGAAATATTAAAAAATTATTTTTATTTAAAAAATCAAAAAAAAAAGTTCATTTCTGTTTGTCCCAAATCAAACTTGCTTAAACTAACCCAGTCTTAAATTTTATAGTGTCGTCCCAAGTTTTGGGATATCCAAGTCGGATTTGGGACATGGTCATATTTGGACTACAACATTCCCATATACAATTACTGTATTATCATTTATCTTTCGTCAGATATACTTTTAATGAGAAATTATTAATAAATGTTTGAGTAATAAAATAATAAAATGTTTTATATGTGATATAACAATATTTATAAAGATTTTTAAATAATGAAAAATTATTCAAGAGAAATTACTTAGTTTGTTTTATTGTTAATTGATAGATAGAAGGTTAATACTATAAGCGATATTATTTTGAAGATTTCTTTGGGTAATGATAATGGAAATGATAACGATATATTTTAACTACTATTTGAACGTGTTAATCTTTGGTAATTTAGTCTAAAAATAAATAAATAAAATAATAAAATTAAAAATTAAATAATTTAATATCAATAATCTTAAATCATTTAAAATTTACCTTGAGGATTAATATTAAGNTTAGTAAAATCAATAGGTTCTATGGATTCTATAAAATAAAAATATTAATAAATATTACATTATTTTGAAATAATAAATAGTATTAATTACTTGAATATTTTTCCTCATCATCTGCATTTTTTGGATCGGGTAAATTATTAAAATTCAATAGTCTACTTGTATAAATAGCTTGATGATGTGTAGTATATGTAAGTTTATTATCTGATTTTGTAAATGATGGTTGTTTTTTGTTAATTTCGTCTGCTTCAACAATTTCACTATCCTCTTCCCAACTAATATTATACATCTATTGTGCAAATGTTCCATTTAAATATTTTGCAGTTGGCCTTTTTGATGGAATTGCATCTACACATTGTTTAAATAGATCAACTATTAATTGAGGGACTTTAATATTAAAACTTGGTCTAAGTCCCTGACAGATTTTTAATGCTAAAAACTCTTCATGAGGAATATCATAATAAGGAGGTAATCCATTAATTACTTCATATATAATAATTCCAAAGCTATAAACATCACTTTCTTGTGTATATTTTTTTCCTCTTAAAACTTCAGGAGCCACGTATGGCAATACTCCATAAACTTTATCATGTTTTTCATTTGCTGGTTTACATAATCCCAAATCAGTAATTCTTGTATAACCAAAATAAGCATCTTTACCTAATATATTACCACTATGGAAATCCCGATGAGTTAATCCCTTTTCATGAATAACATTAAGACCATATGCAATGTCCCGTAAAATACCAAGTTTATCAGACCAGCTCAATGAATTGAAATCACTATTTAATCTCTGTCTTAAATTACCCTTATTTGCATAATCCATTACCATCATAAAATTACTGGTTTTAGGATCTTTAGTAATGCCATGAATTTTAATAACCTCAGCTGTACCATTCATTTTCAAGTATAAATTTATCTAACAATAAAATAAAGTAAAAATTAGTTTCTATTTGAAGTAATGATTAAAATTACGCATTAAAAATATTTTACCTCATTTAAAAATTCAAATGTTATATTTTTTGAATTATTTAAACTTTTTAACGCGACAGGTTTATTAATTTTATTAAATTTATCATCCCAAATAAATTTATCTTTCCAACTTGCTTTATAAATTGTTCCAAAACCTCCCTTTGTAATATATTCAATATTTTCAAATTTATCATATTTAATCCATTCTAATTTTTCATTTTCATTTTTTGCATTAATTTGAGATTCTTGGATAAATTTATCAACTTTAGAATTTTCACTAGTCCAATTTTTGAAATTTTGTTGATAATGTTCAACGCTTGATTGACACCAATTGAAATCAATATTAGGTTGTTTACATTCATTACATAAGCCATAATATTTATAACGACTTTTTAATTCTTCATTTATTATTAGTTTATCAATTAACAATTTTTGTTCTTCAGTTAAATAATAATAATCATTAAAATCTTTTATTTGTTCAAATACATCGTCACTGAGATATTTTTGCTCCATAACGTTACAAATTAGAATAGATAATAAAATGATTCTAAAATTTTTTAATATTATTAGAAAATTTCAAGGTATCAAATATTTAAAAATTAAAAATGTGAACCGAAAAAAAAATTTCATTTATTCTTATTTCTTGACAATTTTGTTTAACAAGCGTGACTCTAGAAAAAAAAGATTGACATGGCGTTAACAGTTGTACAAACATTACAATAGTATAATTTATAATAATCAAGATTTCTTTGAACGCACAAGCGGCTGATCGGCATATACAGCTATACAAGAAAAGCCAAATAATAATAAAATATCTTGAATGTACGTAATAAAGGTTGATTTAATTTCTCACGAGTAAAATCAAATTGTTATACAGTATATCTGATTTATATATATATTTTACGAAAAAATTAATTGGGCAAAATTAAGTCATACAATAGTAATGCTGGCCAACTTTACGATATAACTCATATCAATTACGTAATAATCTATTTATAGAAAAACTAGGCCAAAATGATTTTTCATTTAAATACGCAAATAAAATCCGTTTCAAGATTTCATTTGAAAGTAGATATTTTAATTTGGAAAATAAATAATGGATAAAATTTTCTTTTCAGTGATAATCTTTCATCCACCTTATTTATTTTATTTTTTTTTTTTTTTTTACAAAAGAATAAACTTTCCAAGTTTTAAGTTTTAATTAGTGATTTTGAAACGAAATAATCGACATTAATTATTTTTAAATATAAATGTTTTGAGATATGTCGTCCATAACTAATGATGATGATGAAAATGGAATTGTGGTTCACTCAGACAAATCTACAATAGAAATCTTACCTGGACTACCTTCTGTGCAAGATAACAATTCTGTGCATAAAAATGATGTAGATGGTTCAACGGGAACAAACCAAAATCGTAATCTCCAACAATTACAAACTGAATCGACTATCACAGAAAATAAAACTTTTCTCAAAGAAATAAAAACCTTTTTTAGAGATGATTCTTCGAATATGCCGACCGTTAAAGTTACTTTTCATGTTCATTTACCATCATTCGAATATTTTGAAGGTTATCCAATTATTGTTGGTAATATCGAAGAATTAGGCGATTGGGAAAAACCAATTGTTAAATTAAAGCAACAGAAAAATGAGAAAAGTGATTGCGAAGACTTGCACTTAATATCTAGTTACTGGTATTCGGATCCAATTTTTATACCCATTGATAGATTTAATAATCATGAAGTCAAGTATCAGTATGCGTTCTTCATTCCAAAATCAAAGTTTTCTCTATTTGGACTTAAATTCAAACCTGATGAAGACGATTCACCAGAGAAGAAATCAAAAATTTTCTCTATTCGGGACCAAATCTAAATCCATCAAAAATGAGGATGCTTTCTATTCCAAAATTAGTAAAAAGAAAAGAATCAAAAAGGATAATGAAAATAATAACGATAATTCATCATTAACGGAAATTACTTCTATGCAAGGGGAACCTAAAACTGAAGGGGATAAAAAAACTAAAGGAATTTCCAAAAATAAAAATAATAAAGATGGGAAGGATAAAGAAAGAGAACTTTATATTGAAGTAAATGAGCGATCACGGCCTTTGGATATGAGAACTGGATTTCAATTTGACATCGCGCCATTATTTATTATTAAAAAACGACGTACTGAGCTTGGAACAATTAGAGAATTTGTTTTTTCAAGTCTTATCTATAATAGTATAACTTCAAATAATCTTAAAGAAAAGATTATGGAGCATCACGGACTTATAGATCGTTTTGGTGAAAGTCGCGTCTTAAATGATTCAAATTTGGATTTTATTAGGCTCAATATTCAAAAGACGAAAATAAATGAATATGAAAAAAATATTTTCTTATGTCTAATTTTAGGATATTTTATTAATTGGCGTCAACAAAAATCTTCTCGTCTAATTGTCTTGCCAAATGGATTTCCTTTAGCTCAAATTATTGATACTTTAGAAAATTTTCAACCAGATTTGTTGCCTAAAAAATGCTATGCTATATTAAACATAACAATTACAGCTGTAATTCGTTTAAATGTGAGTAATAAATCTTTTGATTGGTTAAGGCTATTCAAGATTGCAAGTATTATTGATCCAGATTTCAACTTTATCGAAGCAATTCAAGATCTTTACAATGATGAGCGTATGAATAATTTCTTAAAAGAATTTATGAAATTCGCAAAACCCATTATAAATCAAATTAAAGATTTAGCAATTTATTCCAATATCGGAAAGGTAAATCATTATTTTTCTTATTACGAATGGTTTGTTAATTATAACATATATTTATTTTAATAATTATGTTTTTTTAGTGGTTATTTAACAACTGTAGCTCCCTCGAAACTCTTCTTACTGTTTGGACTGACATTATTGATCACACAATAGATCGCGATATTCAACTTCTTAAACACTTTCGTCTTCGCGTTGATCAACTTCTCTCGTCATCACATGCAACAAGTTTGAATAATCATTTTTTACGAATACCTGTCGAACTTCGTGTAGAAGTTACTGAAATATTTAGAATGAAATCCTTATCATTACTTGATGACAGTACTATTGGATGGAACAAAAGCGATTCTGAATCAATTATTCAAATTCTCAAAGATCCTCAATTTAAATGGTCTAAAGACGATTTTTTAGAAGCAATGGAAAATATATCTAGATCATCAAAGCCTGATTTACTTATAATTTTTCCAAAACTATTGACTTATTGGTTTGAATCCAATTTTAAAGATTTTAAATCAACCAAATTTCCTAATATTTGTAAAATTTGGTATCATCATCTTACCGATATTAATGGATCTAATCCATATATCGCCGACAATTCAAATTTCATCTTTGAAATTTATAATAATTTATTAACCATCTTTCCAATAGTTGGAAAACAAACTAAAATTTTTAAAGAATTATTAGATGATGCTGCTGATCGTGCCAAAAAATGCGCTACAACTAATATTTTGGCCATCATACCAGATATTGCAAAATTAGAGAAAGAGATTCATGGTCCATATGGAGAAATGGTCACGGATATATTAAAAAAATCCATACGTGAAATTGATGATAATGTGATAAAAATTTTGTTACTAGTTTGTAGTTGTAAAAATAAAGTTCTAAATATACAAAATGAGTAAGTGAAAATATCTTAATTATCTTCATAATTTTATATTTTTTACTAATTTAAGAAATTCCCTTTATTTTAAAGCTTATGTGAAAGTATTGTCTATCATGTGATGACATATTTAGAAGCTAAAGATACAAATATTAAAAATAATACAAATTTATCAACAAAAATTTTAAAATTACTTGAAACTTATCGATTTTGGAGTTTAATTTTCAATGCAACCGGCCTTGTTGGAAATTTGCATTCACATCCTTATGTTAAGCAGGTTCAAGAATTAATTTTTAAGTTTGATGATGTTATTAATAACGAGGAAATAACAATTCATTCTATACGAGAAATTTTCGTTTATGATACTAAAATTTTGTACTCCTTTTTTAATTTTTCAGTTAAAAAAGAGAAAATTAGTGAAGATTTGATCAAAAAGCTTCGAAATGACTGTCATGGATATATGTTAAAAATAGATCAATTAAGATCATTTTATGATAATTTTTGTCCAATTAGAAAAGTTAAGGATGTTCAGATGTATCTTGATGATGTCAATAATCGAAATAATAATTTAGAAAATCTTATGCTTAAAGAAGCTTTGGATCTTAATCATTGGGATTTTCATAAGAAAAATTTAAGTAGCGCCAGAGAAGCACAAAAAAGGACAAAGTCTAATACATTCCGTAATTTTTTTAATAATAAAATCTTATATGAAGCTGAATTAACTGTTGAGTATATAGCACAAACTTTAATGCCAGATGTATTTGCTAAGTATTCTATATTATGTCAACAACATAAAGATTGGGAAACACTTAATTGCTCAGAAGTAATCGTTCTTTGGAAAAATGTAACAAATGTTGAAAAAGAATTAAAATTGATATATGATTATACTCAAAAGGAAACAAGTCCAAAATTAGTTAAAACGCTTGAATACCTTTCTTTAGTTCCAACACAAATTGAACGACTTCAACAATTATCTAAAGTTGTAGTTATGTTAAAAGTAATTCATACTAAAGAAGATTGGCTTGAAAGATTACAATTAGTTCTTCGTGATTATCTTTGGTTAGGAAGATTAATAGATTTCTTTGACATATTTAATCAATATCTTGGATTAATTAATGATGATTGTTGGGATTTGATCAAAGAACTTTCAGAAGCTAATGAATTTATTGTTTTCCTTCATAAAATCGCTGATCATGATATAAAAAATTTAATTAATGTGGTAGACGATTTCTCAAATGAAAGACTTATACAAGAAGATACAATTTCTTCTCTCATTCAAGTCAAACAATTTTTGTTTCCTTTGTTAAAATCTGCGGAAAGATCATCATCACTCAGAAAATTTTTGAATGAAATTAGAAATATAATTCAGCAAAATGCAAATTTAGGAAGCAATTTAGCGCTTTGCAATAGCAAATATATGACGTTGCAAACCTTGTACAATAGCGTTTCAAATAAAGAGAATATTACGATGGAAAAGATTAGAAAAGCGGTTAAGAAAGGAATTTATATTTTCGAACGTAATATTAAGGGAGATACGTGTGAAGTTATTTTAACTTATCCTACTATTAAGGGAACTTCTCAACCCTCTTATTCCTTGACTGATTTGCATGACTTGAGCGGATGTGCGCTCTTTATATCAAAGTCTTCAGCACCTGTTGATATTACAACTAATCACACTCCTGGATTGGAAGGTTCTAAAACTATTATGGACGAATTTGTTATGCAAGTAGATATGTCACAAGAAATTATCAATCTTTCTACAAAGCTTATTCAAACAGGTCATTTTCATTATCGTACATTTAAGCGAAAAATCAAAGGTACCAAGAATATGCAACAAGCAGTTAATGAATTAAAGGTGGACTTAAAAGAATGGTAATTATATACTTTATAATTATTACAATTACGTATTTATATCTATTGATCAACTTTCTTTTTTTTTTTTTAAAAAAAAAAATAGGGAATTAATTGTGAATGAAGCACAAGAAGAATACTATTATTTGACCTTTTTCCCAGCTCGACATATTTTGACATTCCTTGATTATTTCAGCGAAGTGAGTAACGAGGAGAAGACTGAAGAATGTATAAAATTGATCCGATTTGTCAATAGTAAAGCCAAATTACCACCAAAAGACAAACTAACAATTAATTTAGTAAATAAATATGATCAAATTCTCGGAGAAATTGGAACAATCTTACAAAAAATATTTGAAACAGTTCCCAAAGAAGAACGTAAAGTTAATAATATTATTAAAGAGCGTGTAATTTCAGATGTAGTTTCTCCTGGAAAATTATTTGTTGCTACGTGTAGTGATAAATTCCTTGTTCCAAATATTATAATGTCATTATACGTTAATCATGGATGCTATCCTTTACCATGGCAAATATTGATATGTACAGCTTCTACAACTATGGAAGAACTTGTAATTTTTGTTAAAAGATGCAATTTTGCAAAAAAAAATGGATACGAAGGAATTTTGTTCTGTCTTGCTAATTTGGAATTATTGGATTTCGAATTACAATATAATTTAGTTAAACTCATTAAATCTATGCGTGAAAACAATAATCATTTTTTATTAGCATTAATTTGTTATCGTGAACAAGAACTACATCATCATATTTTAGATCAATTTTTACAAAACGTTCATGAAACAAATGGATTAAGTGGAGAAGCGATGAAAACCCTTTATCATGAATTATGCTCAAAAATTATGAGCGTTTCTTCAGATTTATCTGGACAGGGTAAAACTGAATGGATTAAACAATCAAGTTTTTCAGAAAAATTAACACCAAAAAGTTTTCTTATTAGTGATGGAGCTGATTTCGGAACTCTTGTTCATAGACTTAGGGAATTTAAAATCCGACCATTTGAAAGTGTACATTTAAATATTATATCAGCTGATCGTCCTGGAGACGTTAATATGCTATTATTTGAGCTTTTAACTTTAGGAATTGTGTTTTGTAATATGGATGTTGCATTTTTTCCAGATACACTTATATTCATTGAAGTAGCTTCCACTATAGGACAACATTTGTTTAAATCTTTACCAATCACAGGATACTTTCGTCAAACACATTTAACTTGGGATATGGAAAATTTGATAGTTTCTCAAGAAATTAATAGTCCAGTTCAAATTGTTTGTCATTATTTGAAAGCGCTTAATGAAAAGACGGAAATAAACGAAAAAGATATTCATTTAAAAAGTGTAAACGGAATTTCAGATTTACAACCATTACCCGCTGATGAATGTAGAAAATTAATTAATCAATATTTCTTTCAGAAGAATAAGGCAAAAGAGATTACTTCATTTAGATTTATTGAAATATTTATTAATGTATTTGCTGATCAATTAGCTAAATTATCGATAAGTTCGTTTTACAAAGTTGGAGATTATAAACTTATGATGGAAGAAAATCATATACATAGTACACTTGTTCAAACTTTATTAAATGTATCAAAAGATTTTGCTACTAAATGTATTGCAACAAAAGCATCACAAAAAGAAAATATTTCAACTAGTACTGATGATGAAAATGCTCCCGGAACTATAGTACAGTGGGATGATTCAAATCATATGTTAGTATTTTTCTTATCTAATTCGATCTGTGCTTTATATAGAGAGAAAAAAAAGGTACCACAAAATGTTAAAACTTTATTACAAAGTCAATATATTGGAGATAAGAAACTTTGGGATTTAGATGATTATCATAAGATGGATTCTAAAGCTTTATTATCTACCTTGGAAAATATAGTGAGAAAAACCACGCATAAAATTAAATATCCTCAATATGCTCTTTCTGTCGATAATTTGATTAAAATGGCTCTTATTTTTTTGAGAGCTCATGCTAATATTCCTGTGATTATATGCGGTGGAGTTGGATGTGGAAAATCAAGTTTAATAGGATTTTTATCTAAAGTTGTTGAAGTAGAATTTCTTGCATTAAACCTTCATGCTGGTGTTACAGAAGATATGATTTTACAATTTATGGAAGATTCTCAAGCAGTAGCCAAAAAAGGAGAAGTTTGGCTATTTTTTGATGAAATTAACACTTGTAATCATATTGGATTACTAGCTAATTTGATTGCTCACAGAATGTTAGATGGAAAACCAATTCATCATAATATACGACTTTTTGCGGCATGTAATCCATATCGTATACAACCTAAAGTTTTACGATTTGAAGAAAAAAGTAAACTTGTTTATCAAGTTAATCCATTACCTGATCAAATATTAGATTATGTGTGGGATTATGGTATTCTTAAACCAATGGAAGAACGAAAATATATTGAAATTATGGTAAACGAACAACTTAATAATCTTGGACATCAAGTATTATCAGAGTGTTTATTCATGTCTCAAGATTTTATAAGAAAAACTGAAGAAACTTATAGCGTTAGTTTACGTGATGTTAAACGTGCTATTAAGCTTGTTAAATTCTTTATTAATAGTTTAAAAGATCGTCCTCCGATAAAAACTAAAGTATATCCTGGATTTAGTGATATTACAATTAATATACGGTCTTATATTCTTGCATTAGGATTATGTTATCAATCTAGACTATATGTACAATCATTAAGAAAAGCATATGGAGAAAGGATGGGAGAAATTTTTAGAAAATATAAATTTAATGTCGATGGAGAAATAATTAGTAGAATCATGAGAGAAGAGCAAGAAAATTATATTAACAGAATGCAATGTCCACCTAATACAGCAAAGAATGAAGCTTTATTAGAAAACGTTTTAGCTATGATTGTATGCATTTTAACAAAAATACCATGCTTTATAATTGGAGAATCTGGGTCATCAAAATCTTTAGCTTTGAAACTTATATGTCAAAATCTTCGAGGAGTGGATTCGAATGATGATTATTTTAGGAGATTACCTCAAGTGTATTTAATCCCATATCAAGTTTCATCACTTTCAACTTCTGAAGGTATATATAAAGTATTTGAAAAAGCAGTTATTTATCAAAAATCAAGTTCAGATAAATTTCCTTTTCTCAGTGTCGTATTACTTGACAATGGCATGTATAAAGATTTAAACTTTTAATTATTGTTAAAAAAACCAAATTATTTATTTATTAAACTATTAATAACTTTTAGTGGGATTAACTGAAACAAATCCGTCTAAACCATTGAAAGTATTACATTCATTACTTGAACCGAATTATCCTGAAACCGAACCAGCGGTTTCTTGTGTAGCTATTTCGAATTGTAGACTAGATAATAGTAAAAGTAATAGAGCATTATTAGTTCAAAGACCCAAATTTGAATTAGATGATTTAGTAGAAACAGCGTCACAATTACTTATAAAAAATGAATATTCACAAATAAAAAAGGCGTCATTACAATTATTGGCAAAAGCATATTCAGATTATGAACAACATGGACAAAAAACATCAAATTTTCATGGATTAAGAGATTACTTTTCTTTAATAAAAAGTTTATCACGATATAATAGTTTGACACCAGAAAATATACATTTGGCATTAACAAGAAATTTTGGAGGTATAGATGATGTTAAAAAGTTAAGAAGATATTTTAATTATTCATCAAAGGAATATTATTATAAACCAATACCTAGTTGTAATTTAATTAATGCAAATTTAGAAGATAAAGATGCGAGATATTTAATGGTTATAGGTAAAAGTGATAGCATTGTTAATTTATTAAATTACCAATTAAGAAAAAAGGATATAGATCCTGTTGTAATACATGGATCACAATTTCCTGAGGATCAAGATGATTATGCTTGTAGTGTTTTAAATAGAATTATGTTATGCGTTGAAACTGGTAGACTATTAATTTTAACTGATTTAGAAATTATTTACGGTGAGTTTTATTTGCTCTTTATTTTAAAAAAAAAATTCTTTGATTAATTTTACTTTCCTCCTTTTCCTATAAAATAGGAAGTTTATACGATTTATGGAATCAAAATTATATTGTTGTCGGTAGTGAAGATAATCCAAAATTTTATGCCAGAGTAGCACTTGGGGCATATTCAAATCCATTGTTGTATGTAGCTCCAACATTTAGGTGCATATTAGTGATGGATGAAAATAAATTAGAAAAAGCCGATCCACCGTTACTTAATAGATTTGAAAAACAGAAAATGACTATGAATGATGCATTAACACCGCAAGAAAATGTTTTAGTAGAATTACTTGAAGAGTGGACGGCGGAATTAATTTCTATCGTAAATTTAAAAGGATTTAAACAAAAAGATTTATTCATTGGATTCGACGAAAATGAAACTTTACAAAGTTTAGTCATTGACGTGAAAAAGAGTTTCCCTGAAGCGGATGATGATGAAGTGTTATTTAAATGTAAGGAAAAATTAATCAACATCGCCTCATCTGATGGTATGATTAGAGCCGAAAAATTAATGTTAGATTCAAGAGAAGTTAGAATCTGGAAAAATATTTATTTCAACAAACAACATCATAATAATTTGATTGACCATATTCAACATCGACTTAACAATATTCAAGAAGAATCGGGGATAAAAATTATTATTTTTACATTCTCGAATACTAATACAAATGTTAAATCGTTTTTACAAAATTACATTAGTTGTCAAGTGGAGAAATTAACAACATTTAAGACCGAATCACAATTTCAAAATAGAATTAAATATTTTTGGCTTGAATCTCAAGATGAAATGTTAATATTACAATGTGACGTTACGACCATTAATGCAGGATGTATTAAATTAGCAAAATTCTTGATTGAACAATATCGTAATGAATATTTACAAAAATCATCATCATCGAAACAAAACAATTTACAGCAGCAACAATCACACAAGGAACTTCCTATTAAACATGTGTGCATTATTTTACATATTCATAGAGAAGAAAATTCCTTAGTGTCATNTAATTTCATGTGCGGATGGGATCAAATCACAATAGAAACATTATTACCTCAAGAAAAGAATTTATCATCTCTCTTGAGTGACAACTTATCAGTTTTAATTTCAACCACATATCCTTTTGAAGAAATCTTAAAACAAGAATTATTATGGTGTTTATTATGTATAAAATATCCTTCCAACATCAAATCATTAGAACATATTAAATTGCTTAACGAAAAGATTTGTGAGAATCCTATTTTGGTTGATTTTTTAAAGACAAAAACTATAGAATGGTTAACAGAATATTGTAACAATACTAATTGGCAATTTGAAATAGCATCTAATAAGAAATTATTATATCCTTATTCTTCTTTTGTTAACGCACTTATG